>JAXDDW010000007.1:13225000-13287500 GCA_034670385.1 Hoplostethus mediterraneus
CAGGATAAAACAGATCCCGCTCTCCTGATAATGAAACGATTGACGAGTGCATATCCACACAGCGCGACGCAACTCGTAACAAGTGTTTTGTGTATGTAGGAGCGTGGGCGCTTGTGGTTGGGGGAGGGAGGGGGGGGTGTCTTCATGAATATTGCTGAAAAGGACTTCTATAAATCTATGAAGCACAGTGGAAACTAGTGGCTACGGCGCTGTCCTTAACATGATGATGACTAAGTGGAGTAGCGACGCTGCACCCACGGCCCTCGGCTTTCAAGGACGTTACGCACATGCTAACGCTTTAGCACGCAGTCTGTTTATCTATCTATCTATCCATCTATCCATCTATCCATCTATCCATCTATCTATCCATCTGAACACGCCAGGCTTGGTCAAATTCACATTCGGCGGCAGAAGATCTCTCTTCCCGCGAGACTTTGAGCGTAGCTTGTTTTTGTTTTTGTGCATGTCGATTCGTAACAGACTTCACTGAAGATGAAGACCACGGAGTACAAACAGCACCGACTTTGGATTCCTAAAAAGTCAATCTTCATACTTCAGATGATGCTAAACCCACAGGAAATCCAAGAGGAGATCTGATACGAGCTCGTTTTAACGCTAAGATGAGACTGAAGGCGTTTTCTCCTGTTTCTCAGATTCAACTCAGGAGAAACAACCAGATGAAAGCTCGTGTTGATCTCACTCTGATCAAAAAGAGATCTCCAAATGATCTGAAATAGGTCTTGAATATGAAACCACAAGATCAGAGGAAGATCTCAAAGACACACTGTTGCTGTAGGAGCTCATCAGCGTTATATATGTCACCTGGTAGCATCTTCACATTGATCTCATAAGCCTCCAGAATCCTCTCTCTCTCTCTCTGTCGTCTCCTCGTTGCTCCTCAGGGGGTTTAGGAGAAACATAGACGAAGGTGATCACAAGATGAGACATAATTGAGATCTCCTCTATGAAGAAAAGATGAAGGAGATGAAGAAAAGACGACTGAGCTGAAGATTTTCCTTTGGGATTTTCCTTTGATTTCGGTGCCGATCCTCTGGTCACACATCGGGTCAGGTGACCAGAGGGACAGAATCTCAAAAAGTTGTTGTAGGGAAGGAAAACCACATCAGGGCTTTTTCACTAGACTGGAGGAAATAATATTGTTATTGGAGCGCTATGTATGTTGTCTCTGTAGTCCACACGCATGAGCGGCGCTGGCTGGTTCACTGCTCCTATTATCCCCAGTACCTGGGCAGACCTTTTCCCCCGCTAGACCAGACAAAATGAAAAAACACAAACAACACAGGACAGTAGACAGACACACACAAACAAACCCAGAGACAGACACAAAGACACTGTATGTCACACACACACACACACACACACACACACTCAAGACGACATAGAGGCAGACAGACACACAGGCATGTGAAGAGATAGATGTAAAGAGACAGGCAGACACACACACACACACACACACACACACTCATGCACTTCCAACCAACCCAAAGGAGCACGACATGTTCAGAATATGACCTTACAGCAACAGTTCATATTAAACTGTTTTGAATTTGAATTGATATCAGTAAAATATTTCGGTCCCGATCCCTCAAAACCCCACAGGCAGCAGCGATGGAGGACGACTGCTACTGGGGTGTTTACCTGCATCGCCAACATGGTGCAGGACATCACCTCAACACCTACTCAGCATCCTAAGGCATCTGAAAAGGTGCGCTGCAAAGCACTAAATTCTATATATGAAGAATTTCATAACAAAATGAGACAATGTTATGAAGTTATTTTTGCCAACATTAGATTAGATTAGATTAGATTAGATTAGATTAGATTAGATGCTCTTTATTGTCCCCCGAGGGGAAATTGCAGTTATGCAGCAGTACAGAAGAGAGAGCCACTACAATAAACAAGTTTAAGGGCGACAAACTGTCCTATCCTCAAAATATACAAAAAACAGAAATATACAAAAAATATACAAGTAGTGCAAAGAAATAATAACTTAGTTACAGTTTAGAGTTTACAGTCCAATCCCACCGTAGATGTTAACTAACAAGAAACCAACACTTCTAATTTATCAAATAAAGATCAGTGGATTTCAGATGGTAAATATGTTGTAGTTCAGTAAAGGTTTGAAGTGTTTCAGAAACAGAACCTTGAAAAGTTCCTGGCACCGACCACAGGAGTCGAGGTCCCTTTCATCTGCAGTAAGTTACATTAAACCTTCTGAAAACAGTCTCAAAGCAATAATACATGAATATATGAAAAATGATACACACACAAAATGAAGAATTTAAATGAAAAAAGTTACAGAAAAAAATAGAAAAAATAATTAATAGGAATAAATTACTTTAAAACAAAAATATATAACAGAAAAAAAACATGTTTTAGGTGATTTCCGTCCTGTTTGCAGTTAGAAGAGCATTTGATTGATAAATTGTTCGTAAATATATAAAAGGTTCATTTTACACTCAAAACAAAACAAACAACTACAACAGAAAAATGATTTAAAGGTTTGAAACAAAATGTTGCAGGAGGTGATTCAGTTAGAACAAGTGTTGATCGATGTTGTATTAAATAGTATGTCAATATATATACGCCGACCAGCGATCGCGTTGAGGTCACGCCAGTTAGGATGACCTCCATGTTCAAGGTGAAAGGTGAAAGGTCACGTCTCCACGGGGGGGAGGAAGGTGAGGAGGAAGGTGAGAGAGAGGGAAGCGTCCCACCGACGGGCCTGCAGGGCAAAGTGATTGAGCTCTGAAGACAGATTGGGAGCAATTACAGTCCATTTGTTCCAGCCTGGTCTCCCCCCTCCTCCCCCCGTTACAGAAGACTTGGTAATGGGAGTCTTGCCTCTCCTCTCCTCCCCCCTCTCTCTCCCCCCAGCTCCTCTCCCTCTGTCTCCTTTCCTTTCTCTTCAGATCAGAATCACTTTATTCTCCAAGTTCAATAAATAAAGCAGATCTCTCTTTCTCATCCTCTCCACCTTTATCTCTCTCTCTCTCTCTCTCTTTATCCCTCCCCCTTTCTCACCCGCTTCCCCTTTCTGTCTGACCGAGGCAATTACATGCTTCCCAGCCTCCGACTAAAGGCCTTTCCTTTCGGCCTTCCCTCCTCGAACCACCCCCGCTTCCCTCCTCGTCCCACTTGGCCTCCCCCGAAGGACCCGGCGGAGGAGGAGGAGGAGGAGGAAGAGGAGGAGGAGGAGGAGAACATTTCTTGGGTTCACACTTGCAGGATGTGGAGTGGAAGATGAGTAGATGAGTAGATGAAGGTGGTGACATGATGAACCTACAGACACAGATCCACTCAACACTCGGTCCTATGAAGTGAGCTGGTTCTTCGTCGTTTCTCCTCTTCTTCTTCTTCCTGTCTGGCAAAAGCAATTAATATGTCTTCCAGCTTCCTCGTCTTTCTCCCCCCCACCTGTCCAAAGGGCCTCGAACCCCTCGGCCCCCCTCCATAGGGCCCTAGGGAGCCAAGTCTCTCGGGTTTGCACTTGCAGGATCCAGAGTGGAGTGGCGCAATTAGACGAACTTTCCGCGGTCTTACCGGGTGTCACGGATCACGTCGGCGTTAAGAGGACGGGTTGTGCCGGCGCGGCGCCATCAGAGGTAATTAGATCCACTTCCATGTTGTAGCCGTGGCGGTGCGTCGTCACGGAAACACCGGGACCTCGCCAATGTGTGTGTGTGTGTGTGTGTGTGTGTGTGTCCACGGTGGTGAAACCGAAGAACCAGGCATGGGGAATGGAACCTGTCAAAGACAAAATTGTTGCACATCCACAGTCATGCCCCGCCCCCTCCTCCCCCCCCCCCCCCCTCCCCTACCCGATTATATTTTCTGCCATAAATTTCAGATCTGACAACATCATCCATCACATCAGATACAACGGAGATAAGAGCGCTGGCTTTGGAATTAACAACCATCCACTGTACTCCTTTAAACACCAATATATACCCTCTCTCTCTCTCTCTCTCTCCCTCAAAACTTACTTGCCTCTCTTATTTGATCTCTCTCTCCGTCTTCTTTTCTCTCTCCCTCTCACAAACACATTGAATATCCTCAGTATATTTGTGCTGTCCATCTTTTCTCTCTTTAAATGTTTGCACACGCTTGATTTTTCTATTTCTCTTTCTTCCTTCCTCCCCCAATTTTTCCCTCTAGACACCTACTACTCTCTCTCTCTCTCTCTCTCTTTTCACACATACTATGACTCAGAATGATGATCTCCAGTCTATATGGTCCAGAAGCTCGTTAGCCTCTATCTCACACCGGTGGTATCGTTAGCGCTCGTGTTTCTCCACATTAAGAGCATATTTCCCATAATCCCCGTTGCTTCCTGTCACAAAGAGGACCGTTGTCTTTGTCTTTCAGGAGGATCAACATGTTGGTAGTGATTCCTCCATCTTCTTTTCTCTCCTTCCTCCATCTGTCGTCGCCAGAAACTCTTTATCTTTAGCTCCGTTAGCGCTGGAAGAACAGCGCCCTCTTCCTGTTTGGTGCCGTAAAGCAATCCAGCAGATTTCCCTCCAAATCGACCCGGTGGACACAATGTAGAATACAGAGTAGAGGCTGGTAGAGGCTGACAGGCTGGTAGAGGCTGACAGGCTGGTAGAGGCTGGTAGAGGCCGACAGGCTGGTAGAGGCTGACAGGCTAGTAGAGGCTGGTAGAGGCTGACAGGCTAGTGAAGGTCTGGTTTATTTACAGTGATTATACTTTTGTCTCAAAGTAAATGTGGTGATGATTTATTGCTATTCAAATACTACAGGTGGCACCTTTAATTGTAAGCTTTATTTTATTTGCTCTCTCTTATTTATTATATTATTATATTTATTTGTATCTCTTATTCTCTCTTTCACACACACACAGACACACACACTCACATTCTCTAACTCTATCTTTCTGTTTCTACAATGCACTCACTGTCTCTCTCATAATCTCCAATTCTCTCTCTCTCTCTCTCTCTCTCTCTCTCTCTCTCTCTCTCTCTCTCTCTCTCCCTCTCCCCACATCCACTGTCAATAGACTCTATATGATTGCTCTTGTCCGTGGCCTTGCTCTTTCTCTCTCTTCCTCCAGTGTTATTTCCGTGCGGGGAGTTTCAGGACAGGATTCTCCTCCAGCACGGTAATCGGTCTGGAACAGGGTGCAGGTGCAGCTCAGCGAGAGACCTCTCCTTCCCCCGGAAAGCCGGTGATTACCAGACAATTAGAGTAAACACTAACAGCCGAGCCTCCTCCCGAACACAGCCTTTACCAGGCGGCCGCCCGCCTCTCTCTGGGCAGCGTTTATCTCCATCCAGACAGACAGACAGACAGCGTCCTGCATGCAGGCGGCCTCACTGTAAACACACTCATGTTAAAAAGCCGTTTCATCTGGTAGTGAGTTGCTGTTTCGTTAAAGACTTCTAATGGAGCTGAGATCATTTATCTTCTTTCCACACAGGATGTCCATGAAGCATCTTGAAAATAAAGCACATCACGCCGCTAGTATCGAGATTATGTCACTTGTTTCTAGGAAACAAGTTGTTTTGCAGTGGAAACAAGTGGACTTATTTTTATTCACTTGCAGAAAAGCTGCACTAGGCAAGAGTTTATAAAAAATACACCCATCTTGTCAGAATAAATCAAGGGTAAAAAAAAAAAAGAAATCAATTAAAACTTCAAGAGGTCCAAATTTCAACCATGATAATATTAAAGTTGTGCTATGATTCAGAGGCCTATGATGTGGTCTGAGTAGTCTAAGTACATTTCAACCATATTTAGTCTAAATGTTATTGAACATTGTGATTGATTCAATTGGTTTTTAACACTGTGAAACATATCAGGAGGTTTGACCAATGAGCAGCAAGCAGGCCTATCAGTCTGAAGTCATGAGACACACACACTCACATTACTAACAAACTGGTGGTGTTGAGCTTTCTTCAGCCATCAAAACACCTCAGTTAGTAAGTAAATAAATAAATAAAAGAACTTGCTTTTCCCAACTCATTTGTGAACAAGCGTTGACATCGCCCCCATCGACAAATCTTCTACAGTATTTTGTCGACGGTGTTTCGACGGCGTGTTCGCCTTTGTTGTTTTTTTTGTAAAACTTCTAACATCTTCTGTAGTGAATCCCCCCTGGAGAGCCTCTCAGACGGTGGGTCTCTTTTCATGCACTGTTAATCGATTTGATTCGCTCGATCCATAACATCAACGGTGAACGTCAGGTTGTGATCGTCCCTCAGAATCAGAGACCAGGGGATTCCTTTCTAGACCGAACACATAAGTACATCGAGGAATACTTCATGATTACTGTAAGTGAAGCAACAGTTTACAACCACTGGGTTCTTATTATAGACACACATTCAAATTGCAATTGCTCATTTCCCACATGTGGAATCACATCAGAAAAATATTTTCTCAAATATTGAAAACAGTTTTAAATCATTCGTTATCACAAATATATTCATGACTGTTCTTGATTGAAGATGGGAAAACAAATATCCACCATCCAGCTAACTTTACCGCGGTCATGGAACAGGTTCACGTGCCTGTTCTCCGGGGGGTTGTCAAAAGGCATTCTGGGAACTGCAACACATCACTAACCGAAGTAGAAATAGACGAGACGAGGTCGAGGGGAGACCGGCTGCAACAGAAAAGTCAATTATTACAACATTTCATCATAAAACAACTCCTGTAACACATTGATCACCGCAGACAGGAAGCACAACAGTGTGGAGGTATCTGAGGGCGGAGGGAGTTGATTTGATGCGGCGGGTATTTTTTAGCAGTGTAGGGCCACATCTGTGTCGGCGCTAATGACAATACAGTCCTAATGTAGCGGTAATGAATGGTAGCGGTGATGGGGAAATATCACAACACATGATTGACCACGTCCATGTCCAAGACGCGAGAGGAGGCTGCAGGTTTCCTTCAGAGGGGGGGGGGGTGTTGTTTTGAACGGCGCTGAGCAGCTAGCAGTCGAGAAGACACACAAAACTTTCATTTCACACACACACAATTTTAGAACATTTTGAAGCGCTGAAAAACAAACAAACCCTGTGTCGACTCGTACAATAAATTCATGCCTTTTTTTTATTAATACTGTGCAGCCCTTCATCCAGCGGAGTGAAGCAAGGCGGCGTCTGTGCAACAATTCATCTGAACCAATATTGAATATTAGTTTCAGTGTTCCTCAGTGAGCTATGCTGCTGTTTGACCAAGCTAGCCAGCTGCTGCTGCTGCTGCTGCCCCGTCGGTTCTAAAAACAACTCTGTAATTCAGGTTAATGATGCTCATTCGCTGTGTGTGTGTGTGCGTGCGTGTGTGTGTGTGTGTGTGCGTGCACGCTGGATATATTGCATTGCCGTGAGGAAAGACACAACTTCAAACACAAGGACACTCCACATCCATCTGTTCTCTTCCTCCTCCTCTGTAGCCTGTCATGTCTGTCTCCTCTGCTCTGCATGACACCGTGCACTCTGGGAAATAGGTTTCCTGCAGCCATGCACGCACACACACACACACACACCGGTCCTGTGGCAGTGTTGCCTGCACAGTGCTTATTGATTGTCACACTGCTGCTTTCTCACAATATACAATGTTATACGGCGCAAGGACAAAAGCCACTTTGTTGCCGGCTCTTTTCATTGCAGAACTCCAGTGTGGAAGCAGCTGACTGAAGAATAGAGCCAGTCCTACCCACACACACACACACACACACACACACACACACACACACACACACACACACAACCTTGTTATCTAGGCTACAGAGAGATTGGACCCTTCTCTTTTTTCTCTTCAAAAGGACAGTGGGCAATCCAAGCCCTTTTTCAGGATTGTTTTTGGTGGCAGCAGCAGCAGTACGAAACACAATCAGACCCTGACTCAACAATATATCAACGGATATAATTTTGGTGCCGCTGATTCCAGAGCAGTGTTCCCTCTGTATGTGCTCTACCGTGGCGGCCCGTCGTGGTAACATCATGCCTCGAGGCATGATGGGGCTTTTGTGCCTCGTACCGCCACAGCTGGAAAACAAATGTAATACACAGGAAAACACTGATCCAGAGCTCACATGCTAACACAGACCACACTGAGACAACCAGGCCAAATACAGCGCCAGGGTCAAAGAGAGACGAGTAACCCACAGCAGACTACAGGACACAAAACACTACAGTCCCTTTCACCGTATCACTTCCTGTTTGGAGCCACCGGGCAGGCTGACAACAACAGAGTGCTTACCTGGTTCCACACAGGATAAAGGCAATCTAACACCGGAATGAGAACGGGAACAATGTTGAAAAATGTTAAAACTACCTCAGAAACGTCTCCTGTACCCGTTTAGACGTCGGTAAAGGAGCGATTTGTAGTACCAAACGTACCTCACCAGTCACAGGTTTCTTCCCTGTTAGATTTCAGACGATGTTTGAACACCGTGCAGATTGTAGATTTACTTTTGCTTTTTTGCTTTTTTTGCTCTCGGGTAAAGAAGCAATGTTAAAGCTCAATGGGCGGAGCCAAAGAACCACAGAAAAAGGAAAAGGAGTAAGAGAGGAGCCCGCCCTCCCTCCACACACACACTTTCTTTCAAGAAACACTTCATGTCTTCTTCCTTCTTGCTATCCATACCTGCTCTCTTTGCTCTCTGAAACATATTTTTTTCTCCTTGCTGGTTTTTATTTATTTACGTTTCTCTCTTTTGCTTGAATGTTGTAGAGACAGGAACCTGCAGCATCTGTTACCCCGCCGCCGCCGCTTCTTCCTGCCTGCCGGTTGCTTGTAATGCTGGTGATTCTGAGACCCGTTAACGTCTGATAAATTCAAAACGTAACCAATCTCTTTTTCTGCCGCAGCTCGGCTTGCCATTATTTCCTTTCGATCGCAGTCAACCGATCAGGCAAGAAAACAAATAGGTTGTTTTGAAATTGACTCTGAGAAACATTACACCGCAATCAAAGCCGTGATCTGAAGCGCTCTATTTAATGCTACCCATTCATGCTGCTGATTTCAAATCGCTAACAGCACCGCGCTGTGCCAAGTGTCTATAATCACAGTGACAATAGACAATATTCTGGCCCATAGGCAGCAGCTCCCTCTCCAATTATGTTTCTCTTGGCCTGAGATTGGATCTATTACTGTGTAATTGCCTCTATATCTCCGACTATCACCCGGAGCACTTTTACAGATTATTCACACATATGGTGAGTAAACGTATGGTGGAAATCAACACTATTTTTAGGACGCTGCTGCTGCTGTTGTTGTCAGAGGGGGCATGGTGCTCTGACTCCGGCAGCAGGCGCCGAGCAAAAATGACTGAAGGGGCGTCGCATCAGGAGTGATTAGTTATAGCGATAGGGACGCCTCCTCCGCCGTGGCGTCGGAGTTCATCCGAGGGGAATGAGAAAATGCCTCGGCAAAATATAAAGTGAGTGTGAAATGAGGTCAAATAAGTCTTCACATTGTTTTTTATTCAGTTGACATCCCCGATGGGTGGGGCTTACCGCATCAACGTCAATTAGACAGTGTTGGCATCCGATTGGCCTAAGGCCCACCCACCTGGTCCTCCCGGCAGGTTAAAGGAGAATTCCGGGATTTTTAAGGAAGAGGACGTGGAAGTGTGACAAAGGTGGTCTATGAAAGCAAGAGCGTTGACTTGTTGCAGGAAGAGGATGGTGGAAACGTAAATCAGCGTTGGAGACGTGTGTTGGAGTATAGAAAGCGTAGTTTGTTTTTCCCAAAGATAAAAAAAACCCCAACAATGGTTCGTTTTTGCGCATTTCCGAACTGTGCCAACAAAATGTTGAGGAAGACTTTGCGCAGCTTTCATAGAATACCTTTGTCAGGTTTCTACCGTCCTCTTCCTGCAACAAGTGAACCCTCTCGCTATAGACTACCTTTGTCCACCGTCCATTTCAGAGCGGGACTTCTCCTTGAGCTAGACTTTAGTTTTCTGGTTAAAAAAGGTCTATTTCTGTAGCGATCCTTTCAGTAATGTTGTCAGACACACGAATAACAATCTGAGCCTGTCAGTGGCAAAATCAAGCACTTTTAATGGACATACTTTGACCGCGCGCACTTTCCCCTACAGATTACGTTGCAGCCATTGAGCCTGTTCTGCAACTGCCGGCTGAAACGATCTACTGGAGCAATTCCAAAACGTTTTGGACCCATTTGGTGGTATAATAGGCGATTTTGTGGATATAGAGGCCAGGTTTAAAAATCCCAGAATTCTCCTTTAAAACAAACACTAATGGTTGTAATGCCCCTTAATGCTCAGCCCCTCCCTGGCCTCAAGTATATATGATGGTAAACGCTCCCAAAATCATTCTTTACACTAATATACACTTCTAAACTATAAATAAACTGATGTCAGACTTATGTAACTACATGAAAATATACTTGTTTTTTCTGTGTGGTGATTCATTATGATCAGACGCAGCGCTGCCTGAGCTGACGCCACCCGGCCTGGTCAGGGCTTCTTCTTCTCTGAAGGCCACCTTCCTGTTCTTCTAGCTGACGGCTCTGAAGGTTTCAGGCTTAAGCAAATCTCTACATAGGATCAAAAAAAAAAAAAAAATCCATTCGTCTTCGAGCTCATGTTTATAGATTGTTGTGTCGGAGCCGGTGAATTGTGCAGCCGATCTCTCAGGCCGGGCTTAACGGATGCAGATTATTCTTTTAGAGCGGAGAGAGGAAAACCGAACAACGTTCCCTGAGCAGCATCCTGAAGTTATCCCGACCGATTGCCCTCAACTTTCACACACCGTTTCACCTATCTATCGAGGATACGGTAAGCATGGAGTGGAAGCGACTCCATGTTCCCAGAAGCCCAAACTGAGGAGTGATCAAATATTAAACATGTACAATGTGTTGTGTAAACAGAGCCGCTCTTTGTGAAGAGTGGAAAACATTGTTATGTGCATTTACCGCCTCGGTCTCAGCAATTCTACAAAGTGATGTTGAGCCCTTCAGCCGAGTCTCAGAGTCGACGCCTCAGCTGATCGTTTTGTTTCTGGATATCTAAGAGAGAGCAGGAAAAGTGTTTGTCTGCTAACAGCGGCGCGAGGACGGAGAAAGGAATAAAATCTTCTGAAGGAACAGCGGGAACATCATTCCTGAAAGGTGTTTCCGCGCCGTTATCTCGGCTGCAACACAAAACAACCACAAAACAACCACGCTTACACAGGAAAGGACTTGCCTGGAAAAGACTCTGACAGCGTTTGAACCACAAAACAGCAGCAATTAGCCCGAACAGGAGTATCAGGTGTCTGTACACATGAAACAACACATACAACCACACGAACATGAAAGAAAACTGATGTAACCTTTTCATTTATTCATTTATTTGTCTGTTCGCCTGCCTATCTGTCTGAAACCTGCCTTGCCATCTTCACATGAGGACCACAATGGAATCAGGTCACCGACTACACCATGTCTGGCATCCTGGATGATTTTATTTTTGCCTGCCGTATTTTTGTCGCGTCATCCAATCACAAAGCCGGTGGATAATTTGAAGCATGCGTGGTAATCAATCAGAAAATAAGCCCGACTGTTGCCGGGAGCGTGCGTGGGCGTCCCGGTGATGTTCCTGACAGGTGATTGATTTATCCATTTTCCTTTGCTGAGCCCGGCTACTATGAACACCGGGGCCTTGATGTGGCATCCTGACAGAGGGTCAGGTCTCGCCGTCATAAATACCGCTTTGAGACAAACACTTTGCTGCTGCTGCATGTTTTCATGTTTACCCAGATCATGATGAAACCCCCTATGATGAAAAACAACGTGAAAATAACACTGTTATTCTAAATTGATGTGATCTGAAAAGTTGCAAGGTTTTCATCCGCCGGCGGCGCTCAGCTTGAGGGGTGATGCGCTTATCGAGCTCCTTGATGGGGAGCCAGACCAGCTCCCACTACATCTGGGTTATCACCGCTCTGCACAAAGCAGGCAGCAGGGGTTGGGATTATTTACTGAGTAACAGACCTGGGTACAAGCAGTTTCACATACTTCCTAGTGTTTGTTTTAATTTGCTTGCACTCCCAGGTGGGTGGGGTCAACCACAGAAAAGCATACTAAACTGACTTTGAAGCGGCGCTGGGCAACTTCGCACTTTGGCAGCTCCAAATGCAAGCGAGAACTAACTCTGAGATCATGTCATGTCATGTCATGTAATGTAATGTCAGTAAACTGCACACAGCTCACAACCAAGCAGACCCAGATAGCAAACTAACATTGCATAAACGTAGAATCAATATTACTGCATCTATGCGACTAACATTGATTGACCGTTTTGCACCCTCAAATGATCAATCGATGATGATCTAAAATACCGAAATAACACGAATCATGTACAGCAGGATTCTGTGGTGACTTGCCTATAAAATACCAAGTCAATCTCCTTTCAGTCTGAGACTAAGAGGAGCTGCAGAAAGACACCATCGCTAGTATATTATTGATTAATAGGGAAGCAGAACAGGAGGAGGCTAGGTGGTGGGGGGGTCACAGCAGCACATCAATCCTACCGGAACTAACAAGATGCTTCATTTCTGCTAACAAGTCGCCAACTCAAGAGAAGGACATTTCAACCAGACATTACTTAAAATGTAATTTATTATCAATGCAATAGTACAATATGTAATACAATAATATATATAATATAATACAATGCATGAAAACAAACCCCAAAACTGAAAGAAAGGGAGTGACGGTTCATTAAGTTCAGATCGAGTGACTTGATTGGTGACTTGTTGATGAAAACCAAGTCAGCTGCTGAAAGGAGACTGACTTCACCACAGAGTCCTGCTGTACACAAAGCAGGGTTGATGTTATATTGATTCAATGTTAATTTAAAGTAAGATCATAGATTGAGATAACAGTGAACACTGATGTTCAGTATTTATAACGTATGTCGATGTTGATGTTGATGCTGCTCTCTGGGAAGAGAGAAAGATCTAACGTTGGCGAGGCCATCCTTCTCTGGATGGACCTTCGCTGCTGCTGGTCAGGAGACCATTTGAGTTTCGTTTCGTCAATTATTTGTATGAGCTCTTGTTTATTGGCTCTTGTTTTTTTCATACACTTATTTGTCTTAGATCTTGTTTATTTGATTTTCTTATTTGTCTCATTTGTTTAAGAAAAAGTAGGTAGCTAAGTTATTGCACTTTTACCTTAACACTAGTTCTGCTCTTAGTTGCTTGTTTAGGAAGGAAATGCACTTATGATTTCTGGTGACTAGTAGTTCTCTACCTACCTATGTTGAATGCACTTATTGTAAGTCGCTTTGGATAAAAGCGTCTGCTAAATGACTGTAATGTAATGTAATGTAATGTTATGATTTGTCACTTCCTCCATACTGACACCAGCATTTCATTTGGGCAAACAGCCAATATGCAGTGGGGATTGGACGCTCTTCTCCATATTCCCCCACATTGTGGTTCAAGCTGCTAAATCAAGTTTTTTTTTTTACATTAAATCCTGCCTAGTGCAGCAGTAGTACTGTAGACTAAAACACAACTATCTGCAATACTATCGACGCAGGTCTGTTGAGTTATTATGTAGGTGGAACGACACTGGAGGTAGTTTCAGTATCGGCCTGTTGCGCTTGCAGAGCGTTGGCCTCATTGCCACTATGATGAAAGAGCAACACGTCTGACTCAATAACGATATTTTTCTTGAACAATAGCTTTACTCAAAGGTCCTTGTTTACTGTTATGAATGTATGAGTTTGCCTCGGCAGCGTTGGGCGGCTCCAGGGACCCACAGCTGTTTGCGCCTAATGAGGTGTCTAATGTATCTGAGTCAGTCTTTGAAGTTTGCCACCACAAGTTTGCATGAATCTCTGCTGCCGATGCACAAAAAAGTATTGGAAGACTCGAGTCACCGGGTGTTGGGCCTCCAGCGGAAATATTTTTCCGTGGTGTGAAATTACAAACCATTGCAATCAAATCACAACACAAGAGATTAGACACGAGTGAAAACTGGAAAATTTAAAGTAATGGATTGGAAAAGTAATCAAAACATGTTATGACGGGCGATATGACGTCTATTACAGCACGTTGACGATCAAAACATACAGAATAAATACATTTAATTTGGAATAACAACATGCAAGTTACTGTGATCCACTGTGACGTCTTTCTATTGGAGCTATAAATATCACTCCAAGTGAAAGGAAGTGTTTAATGTGAACATCCTCTTTTAAAATGTTTTACCATTTCCTTCTTTCTTCTCTTCTCCAGGTACAGTAGTTACTCGCCCCAAGAGAACATTTTCAAAGACTATCATTTTGCTCCACAATTTATACAAGGAAGCACAAAGGAAAGAAAGACGAGGACGTACAAAGTGGCTCTGCTCCTGGTAAAAGCATTCATTTCATATTAGCTCTGGCCTGCACTAGCCTGGTTTCCTCTACAGGCTAAGCAGGGCTAGCTAGGGCTTCATCATCTACAGCAGAGGGACTGCCTTGTGGCTGGAGATTCAGTACCAATAGGATGTTTACAGGCCCATAGGACCAGATGTCTATAATATATCTGCGGGTGGTTGATAGGGTTAAAAATAATAATAATAATAATAAATCACATTTATATAGCAGTTTTCATGGTACCCAAAGACACTTTACAGTCTAAAACAGCAAATAAAATACATTTTATTAGACAAAAGGTTCAAAAAGGGAAATAAAGATTAAAAAGAGTAAACATAAGGGTGGAGTAAAAGTAGGCAATTAGGATGGGAACAGTGAAGCAGTAGATTGGGGGTGGGGGTGGGTTGGTTGAAGAGGTGGCTTTTGAGTGATTTCTTGAAGGATGCCAGGGTGCTGATCTTGGGGATCTGACTTGGGAGGGTGTTCCAGAGAGAGGGGGGCGGGGGGCGTCAGCTACAAAGCCCCTGTTGCCCCAGGTCCGGTGCTTGGTCCTGGTGGTTTGGAGGAGGTTGTCGTCAGGGATCGGGTAGCGGTGTGGTGGGGAAGGAGGTCGGAGAGGTAGGAAGGGGACAGGTTGTTTAGGTCTTTGTAGGTGGTGAGTAGTATCCTGTATTCAACCAGGAGCCAGTGGAGGTCAAGGAGGACAGGGGTGCAGGTCAGCATGCGGGCAGCAGAGCTCTGAACATACTGGAGTATATTGAGGATTTTATTAGATGAACCGTATGGGATGCTATTGCATGATGGGTCGAGCATGGATGGGTTTCAGGGTTTCAGCAGCGGGACATGACAGGGAGGGTCGGAGTTGTGTCCCTGAGGTGGAAAAAGGCTTTGGTTTGAGGAATGAGAGGGTCGGGTCGAGGATGATTCCAAGGTTGCAGACCTCGGTGGAGGGGGTGATGATGGAGCCATCGATGTTGAGTGAGAAGGGTTGAGGGTGGAGCGGATGAAGGAGTTTGGGCCGATAATGAGGATTTCAGATTTATTGCAGTTGAGTTGTAGAAAGTTCTTTTGCATCCATGATTTCATGTCAGGTGGCAGGGGGTTGAGGGCGAAGTGGGAGGCTGCAGTGATGGTCTTGAAGGAGAGGTAGAGTTGTGTGTCGTCAGCGTAGCAATGAAACTGGAGGCCATGGAAAAAAAGTAGTCGGTGCCTGTACCTCGTTGTCGGTTCATCAGTTGTTCAAAAACAATAAATAGCTGCGAGACGTGTTTGATGAGATATAAAATGAATGGTAATGAACAAGCACAGCGGTTGGCATACTGCAACGTACAACGTACATACCCAATGGTTTCTGGTCCCCCGAAAAGTACTACCTCGCTAGCAGGAACTTATTTCGGGGCCAGGATCTATCCCAGAGGAACCTTTTCGGGGCTACTTCCCCCAGTCGGAAAGGTCAAAGGGCAAAGGTCAATAGTGCCAAATCCATGGATAGTTCCTGCGGTTGAAAAAATACCATATATATTCCTTAATATATGCCGCCCCTAACACACTCTCTCTCTCACACACACCACCACCACCACACACTACCCAGTGGCAAGCGGTGCAACACTGTGGTAATAGGCAGCTGTGAGTGTGTGTCAGTGTGTGTAACCTTGTAACTCCCCCCCAGGCCATAATGCTAGAATGTTCTTAGTCAACTTGCCTTGTTAAATAACAGTTAAATCTGCTGTAAGTCAGCATTTTTCAGACTCAGCATCAGGGATTTTGCTGAGCGGCCGCTGCTCTAGTCAGCTGTCAGAGAATGCCTGTTTTTTAGATTAGTTTTAATGTAAACCACTATTAATTCAAGTGGCCCCTGAAGGTAGGGAGACTATTACTTCCTGGTCCTACAACAAATAAGTAGCTGTTTATTTGTTGTTGTAATGAATAAACAACGTTTTATTTGTTGAGACTAAAAAGAGAATTATTGATCTTGAAACCGACTTTCCCCGATGCTTGTGGTGAGAGCCTAGCCCTGGTCAGTAGGTAATTCTTTCTCCAACAAGGTGTCACATTAGAGGACATTGGATTATAAATGTCCAAAGGACATCAGTATGAATCATGCTGGACTGGGACAGATGTAACGCTGCTGTCAATTTGCCCACAGAAATCAGGCTTATTACTCCATAAGAACCATCAAATCCACTGAATGGTTAATATCCCTTTCATTATGAAGTTGTACAAATCCCTTTCTGTTCCACAGCCATGTCGAATGTGGATTTAACAGGAGTAATAAAAGCAAAGCCCCCCCGCAAAATGCAATTATCTTGTGTGAATTATGAACAGTTAAACCCCATAATGAGTCTCGAGCCAATTGGACAATTATTGCCTTTCATCTGTAGATAGCATCATTGCAGATACGTCTTGATATGACACTTTGACACTATGACACAAGCCAGCGGTTCATCAGGGGCTGTTTCTAGACCCAAAGGGAGCCACCTTAAAAACACATGGGTTTATTGTAGAAGCTCCATATGTTAGAGGTTCATGGAAGTTCATTCAGAGTTCGTGAACCCATTATGAAGGGATTTCTCAAGGAACCTTGTGGGCTTCCCCTGTGGTTATGATGTGGTTATGATAGAACTTCCTAAAGGTGATTTTGGATGCTGACTTAAGTTGCAAAGTTCATGTCAACAATGTCGCCTCAAAATATTGCTAAAGAACAGGGTTTCATCACAAGTTGTTCTCTGGTCTTATTCAAGATGCAGCAGCATGCAGGGATTTAGCAAGTTTTTAAAGAAATTGGTTTTATTGTCTGGCAACGTATTTATCTGATATGTTTGTTCCATATGAGCCAAACAAATCTTCCCTTCAGCAAGAACCAAGATGGCGAGCAGGCAGCGTTTGGCCCTTGGAACAGAAACAGTAAAACGTGAGTGAAAATGAACAACACATCTGTTTGGTTAGGTTCTATTAACCGTGCTTTATACTTGTAGTCTGTAATATACTGCTTTATACTTGAATCATATTTTTGAAGCACTTGGAGTTGCATCAATATGAGATCTTGATCTTGACTTAAAGGTTCTTCAAAACCCTTTCACTGTGTTCGTTGTCTATTTAGAGGGTCTATTTTCAACCCTTTCGGTTCTTACAGGGGTGAGGGGACCCCAAGGTGCTCACTGACACAGTTTGTATATGATGGACCCCTAGCTTTTAGAGTGTATGGTTGCAATCTGAAGAACCCCAAAAGGTTACACAAAGCCTTTTGACCTTTTCGAGCGATGGAGGAGGCGGAAGGCTCGGTTATGTATTTATTACTTTGCCAGAGCCGGGCAGCGAGAGATGGTATTTATTTGAACTTGGGGCTCAGCATGCACCATTAGCTTCCTTTCCACTTCCAATTTCGTCTATTCGACCAGCTAGGCTAACCTCAAAAAGAATAAATAAATAAACTGATTAATAAAAACACAACTTGTTAAAAGGAAACGCTTGAAAACACACAGTGAAAGTGAAAAGGGCTTTTGTTTCTTTGTCGTTACTTGCCTGGAGCTTCGTCTCTGCGGTACATGGCGGATGAAAGTGAAGAGGAGGCTGTGATGTTCCCTGGTCTTCCTCAACCTCACACTATCTCAATTAAGCTGTGGCACGTTGCCCCGCCTGCAGATTTGCATCATTTATGAAGCGCTGTCAGGAAGTGCCTCCTCATCACAGGGATTATTATTATACTTTATTAAATTCAGAATCTTTGTGTGCATCGCCTGATAACGCGAAACAAACACCTCTTTAATGTGTTCGGTTTTAACAGGTCCTTGACACTTCCAACGCCAGAGACAACTCAGCAACATCCAGCTAAGTGGAGAATACTTCCTGTGGTCTACTAAAGTCTAGCCAAACCTGCGTTATTTGAATCTGTAGGACTCTGCACTAGTTTTTGTTTTTACGATGATCAAGCATTGGTGCGTCAACCCATTTTGTTACTATTTTTAATGTAAATTTGTATTTTCATGATAATATTACTTTTTTTTTTGCTGAGTGGCTTTAATGGAACCAGCAGTGCTTTTATATTATATTATATTACATTACATTATTATATATTATATTATATTATTATATTATCTTATATTATCTTATATTATGTTATATTATGTTATATTATATTATGTTACATTATGTTATATTATATTATGTTATGTTATATTATGTTATATTATATCATATCATAAAATATATTATTTTATTATAATATGTTATATTATATTATATTATGTTACATTATGTTATATTATGTTACATTATGTTATATTATGTTATGTTATGATATGCTATGCTATGCTATGCTATGTTGTGTTATATTATATTATATTATATTATATTATATTATATTATATTATTTTCATAGGATCTCAACAAGTACTTGTTTCTGACTGATTGTCCCGGTGAAAATGTCAAAACACATCTTCATTTGGCTCCCTGTGTCGGGGGTGCAGCGCCGCGGTTCCCCCACATCGTTGTTATTTACACGAGCTAACAAGGTTAGTCCAGGATTTAGACTCCTGAATGTCACGGTGGTTTTAAAGAAGCAGAATTTAATAAGCTCCCCTGTCAGGTCGGGGTGCAGTGGCGCATTAATACGCATGAATATTTATACGCATCTCCTCTTCACATTTAACGGATTAACAGCTGAGCCGGTTACCTGGTTAGAATTGCCGGAGGAGAGGTATTTTCGGCGCTACTGTCTGGGGGAGAATTATTTATCATCATTATTATCGTGTGCTGCGGGGCACGCCGTAGTCTAATGTCAATACTTAAGGCAAGAAACTGGCTGAAGATGCGGCGCTGGTTCGGCCTGCTGTAAATAGCTGTAAATTGATTTCCATTCTCTGATAATGTGCGAGTCACGTGGCGCTGCGCTCATTCATGGTTTGAATTAACAGTCTGGAGGTGTGTGTTCTTGACCCACATCCAGGAGTCTTTGACGGTCCATTCAGCTGAGTCAGGACTGCCCCCCCCCCCCTCCCCCCCCCCCCCACACTCTCTCTGCTTCCTCTCTCTCTCCCCTTTATATGTCCTCATCATCCCCAGGCCAATATATTCCCATTTATTGTGGCTGGTAGTGGAAATGAACAGAGCTACAAATAGCACAGGTTCATTTAATGGGGGCAGAAGTAGCCTGAAGGTTAGGAAAGTGGGCTTGTTGCTATAAGGTCAAACCCCCCAGGGCAGCAGAGCAAGACTCTCTCTCTCTCCCTCTCCTCCCTCAACAGCTACAGCGGTGGTTGTCCTTGAGCAAGGCATTTGGGGGGGCGGGGTTCCTACACAGGTCTGGAAAAGAATTTGGTGATTTCTAGGTCTTGAAAAGTTTGGAAATTGCACAAAATAGTAAGAAAAAGTGAGAAATGTTCAGTCCTATTATACCTGGTTGGAACAGCAACGTGAACAGACTATCGGTTGGATCAATATTCTGTAATAACCGGCGACAGAGATGGAAAATGGAAATAAAATGAAATGTATTCATATGAAAATGCGTCTTAAAATCATTTAATGTAAAACTTCTTTCACATTCTCCCTCTACTTTTCATGCCCTCGGTTTCTGCCTGTTCGCAAGGGCGACGTGTACCCAAATATCTGGAGGAGGCAGTCGACCGAGCGTCCTTCAGTTTGACTCCCCTGGGCATGCTGGGAAAATCTGGCCAGCGAAGCGGTCGAGATGCCTTTGAGCAAGGCACTTGTCCCCCAACCACTCCACTGGATCTGCACAGTAGCTAGCAGCTAGCCGCTAGCAGTAGAGGCCGTGGTCGTCCTATCCGAGTGCAACCCTCCCTCCTCCTCCAGCTGACCCGCAGGTTGTTGGTGTGAATGCGAAGGTCACTGCTGTTGAGTTTCTTCATCAGTTGAGTTTCAGCTGGCTAAAGCACGGTGGTGTAAGTGCTGTTATATTACGTGATGCTGGGCGAGGGCGGTTACAGTCGCACAACAAGGCGCCGCGCGAATGAAAGCCCTGTCACATTCTAATATGGATGTTATTGTTGAGAGCGTTCTGCCTGTCGAGCGAGCCCGACGCCGTTCACCCCGGAGACTTCATGTCAGACTCGTTGGAAAATGTCACGCAATATTATTAGAAAAGTTAATTAAGAGATTGAACGGTGTTACGGAGACCAGACCTGCGTGGGCGCCGGGCGCTGTGGCGGCGGGGGGGTTAGATATCACCGAGCGTTATTTTGTGCTCACCGTGCACCTATCCTCTACCCTCGCCCCGCAGACGTGTCAGGACCAGTTTAGATAGCGCTCGCCGCCTGATGTCGGCCCGCTGGGGTCGGCCTGCAGAGCTGTTCTGCTGATGGTCAAGCCTCTTTGATCAGGAGACATGGCGTGATGTCCTCCAGGCCCTCCAGTGACTAAGCGTATGATTTGATGAAGCGCAACCTGAGTCAGCTGAATAAAAAACAAAACACTGTCATAACGATAACAGTGGGATGTAAAATGGTTGCGTTTTAGCTGACCAAACTAGCCGAAGAGACGGCGATGACAGGAAGCGATCACACGTCCCGTATCAAATGCTCGGTGTCCTCAGGAGGGAAGTGTCAAACGTTTGGTTTCCTTTTTTGCTTTCGTAGTGATGTATAAAGATCATAACAACTGAGGCCAGAACAGCTTATCAGAGCAAAGCTGAGAACATCATGTGTGGTTACAGCCTGCAAACAAACAGGCGCTGGATTCACACCCGCAGCGTTAGCGTTAGCGATAGCCGTTGTGGATGCAGCGGAAAGCGTTCAAACGCGGCAACACAAACAGGCAGTAGATACAAGAAGATCCACTCTCTCTCTCTGTCTGGGGGCGATCGAAGGGAAACGGGGTGTGTGTGTGTGTGTGTGTGTGTGAGAGAGAGAGAGAGAGAGAGAGGTGGCCAAAGCACCCAGAGGTCAATAACAAAAGCTTCACAAGCAAAAATAACTGCAACTGAGCCTCAGGACATCAGCTAATGAGGAGGAAAGTGCTTTATTTTCAAGTAAGCAAGAGTACATGATATGATGATGATGCTGCAGCAGCATATGGCTGATGGTCTGTGGCAAATGATGCTTCATTATCAGGGAAATAGAAAAACAAAATCCTGTAAATGATGCCAAAACACTGAGTATCTAGTGTTGCTACCTCACATTTAGCAGCCATTATTTCATCATGATTATATCATCAAAAACAAAAACTGTTTTATTATGACTCACAACGTGCACCATGTACCTTTCTGTATATTATTTATATTGTTATATTTCTATATTTATTATATATTTAATATTATTTTACATCTTCAGAAGATCCGTTCATCCATTGGCAGAGGAAACTGAGAGTCCCAAAATACTGAACCATATACTACATATAGAGTATATATACTACATATAGAGTATATACTCTTTATATACTATATACCATTAGCAGAGGTTCACTGTGTTTAGCTAACAGTAGATAACTACATAGACAGTCAGATGGTGAATCGATGAGTGAGGTGACGAGTAAAGTTGAACGACAACCTTCGATTAACGAATCAAGTTTCATTCTTGAAAGCTGTTAGGACCGCGTTGAGTAATTTAAACCAAATACGCTGCATTGTTGAGAAAATTCCTTCCTGAAAAGTCTCTGTAGATACGAGGTTGTCTTATTGTGTGTTACGAACTGACACAGCCCATTTTGAATTTCTATGTTATGTCAAATTACACCCTGCCACGCCGCGTGACATATGTTCGTGTTTGAACGGCGTCTTCAGAATACATGGAAATGAAGTTGAAGAAACATGAATTATCTTTTGCACTCGGTGGTGCAATTACGGTGCACACGCACACACACACACACACACACACACACACCACAGGATTCACTCGCTTCTCTGTGAAAATAAAACTGTGTCTGTTTGAACATATAATATAAACGTATGTATTGTATTATTCACCGGAGCTCTGAGTGGCGTCCTCGGTGTACATGACATCACCGACGGAGGCCCTCCGCTCTCCGTGGTGAAACCGGGAGGGCTGCACAACACAATGGCGTCGGCTCTCATAAATTCCCGGCGCAGGGTGAAAGCGAACGTTGACGAGGACCCAAGCCTTTATCTGAGAGTGATAAATCCCCTTCCACTGCCACACAGAGGATCACCGAGGAACCTTGAGCTGATTTATCGAGCTCAGAAAAACAGCAGGAGTGAGGAAGCTGTCCTCTGGGCTGGATATCGCTGCCATTCTTCATTTGGGTGACGTTTCACTCAACTCAGGAAGAGAGTCCCAGGGAATACTGCTCTTGCTTTTTTTTAAGATCATTTTTATGGCGTTTCTGCTTCGTGAGAGGGCGCTGGGAGACAGCGAGAGAGAGGGGGAGTGACATATGGCAGAGGTCACGAGCCGCATTCAAACTCATGACTTTGCAAATGTGCGGTATGCACCTTAAGGCGCGGGGTCGCCGGGACACACCGAACCGACACATTGCTCTTTTTAAATTTTTTTATTTCTGACACTGCGGCGCCCGGTGCCACCTGCTCGGTGCCACCCTCACCGGGACCTCTAAACAGCCAAGCCACACTTTCTCCACCTTGGCAATGAAGCCACCGGGGTGTTGTTTTTCAACCTTTACTAAGCCGGCGCCGGTCGGCCTGAGCACGCACGCTCTGTTTCAGCAAAACATCCTGCTTTGCATTCATACAGTCTCACACCTCCAGACCTGAGAGCTGGCCGGCAGCCTTCCACCGAGGACGACCGAGCAGCTTCACCACAGCAGGTGAGGGATACGTGCCACGCTCAAGGGAAACCTCGACACAAACAACAGAACACATCATCACGGTTGAGAGGTAAAGGTGATGTATTAACAAACTGTTTCCATATAAAAAAGCAGGAAGAAGAAGTGCCGCCGCTGCAAAATCATCAAAGTCACAGAGTTTGTTGGAGGAGGCGGGGAGGAGGACCGCTGCTTCCTGCTGTTCTGACACAGCAGGATGCAGCGGGATGCAGCAGTCAGAGCGAAACAAAGAAACCACATTGGAGGGCAAATCATTCCTAAGTATGACCGGACTCACCGAGGATCTCCCGGGCCATTGGTTACAGTCATGTGAGCTCTGATGTCACAGCCAATCACACGCCGGACAAAACAGTACAAAACATCTTTCCCTTTTGATCTGTAACTTGATGGATAGATGGATAGATGGATAGATAGATAGATAGATATACGGATAGTTAGATAGATAGACAGGCGTCCCCAACTCAACGGCGTGTTGTTTCGTCCAGGCGTCCCCAACTCAACGGCGTGTTGTTTCGTCCAGGCGTCCCCAACTCAATGCTGTGTTGTTTCGTCCAGGCGTCCCCAACTCAACGGCGTGTTGTTTCGTCCAGGCGTCCCCAACTCTACGCCGCGTTGTTTCGTCCAGGCGTCCCCAACTCAACACCGTGCTGTTTCGTCTAGGCGTCCCCAACTCAACACCGTGCTGTTTCGTCTAGGCGTCCCCAACTCAACACCGTGCTGTTTCGTCTAGGCGTCCCCAACTCAACACCGTGCTGTTTCGTCTAGGCGTCCCCAACTCAACACCACGTTGTTTCATCCAGGTGTCCCCAACTCAACACCATGTTGTTTCATCCAAGCGTCCCCAACTCAACACCATGTTGTTTCATCCAGGCGTCCCCAACTCAATGCCACCCTGTTTCATCCAGGTGTCCCCAACTCAACGTCACGTTGTTTCATCCAGGCGTCCCCAAGTCAACGCCGTATTGTTTCAGCGTCTGAATAATATTTTATAGGTTATTCCATTATTCATGTATTCAATGAGGTTAAAAACAACCGTTCTATTTTTAACGTTGAGTTGTGTGGTTGAAGCTGTGTGGTTGAGTTCCCCTTTCATGCCCGTCCCTGAAACATCTAGGTTATACCCCTGGGTGATCCGCTGAGCCAAGGTAGCGATGTGTGCTCTGAAGTTGAGGAAGGATACATTGATTTGTTTGTCCTCACATTGTTTCCACTCCTCGTACATCTCAGAAACAAAACATTTTCCTGCTGTTGCTCAAAAAAAACAGAACAGAAAATGTACACGGTAAATTAAGTGTTGAGTCAGTTTGATGGCTTAGGGACCCTTGAAACCTGATGGGGAAAAAAAACATTGAATCATTTCCAAAATAAACACTCTTTCCTCCATTTTTACCTTTTTTCAGATGCGCCACTTTTGTCCGTTTTCCTCAACATCAGCCAGGCATCCATTGCAATGCACTCAGCAGCCCGGGTTGAGGCAAGATGAGGAATAGGGAGAGACAGGCAACACGGGGGGAACCTCATGAAGAGTTTCATTTTGTTGGCGTTTCGATTGAATCTGCCTGCATCGCTGGGTCGGGCCGGGAGGCGCGGCGGCGGCTCGCCTCGGGATGACCTTCAGCGCTAAACGTATCGGACACCTTAATGGCGGAAGGCAGACAGCGGCGTTCGTTGAGTCTCTGCAAGGGAGAGGATTGTTTCTAAATTATCTGCTGCATTGCTCCAGTCAGCTGATCGCTCTATCTGACCGCCCAGGTTCACACTGCTCTGCTCCGGCTGAGACCTAATTGGCCGAATGCAACTCTATCAGTCACGGCGCCGGTCAGGGGTTCGGCCTCTCCGATCGCTCTTGAAGAAACTCTTGTAAAACCTGCTGGACAGACGTCTGCAGCCTGCACGGGGTTCTGCGACCTTGACGACGCCTCCGAGAGATGAGATGTGCACCTGCAACCGTCTGAATCAAAACTTTTTCAAAAATTGTTCTCCCCCACTTTTTTTTAAAGAGGTAATAAGTTGGAGAGAGTTTTACTGCCCCATAACACAAAATGACCACGCTATGTCTGCGGGCGGTTGATAGAGTTGCTGATAAAAGCACTGACCCAACAATTACTCCGCCGGGTGCTGAGATTTCCTTGTGCTTTCAAAACTCGGTTTCCAGTTCCAGCACTTTGTTCTGGGACAAAAACACTCCCAACCCAGTGGAATTTCAAGACCAGACCTGCCGCCCGCCTACGACCGATCAATGGCGGGAGACGACGGCGACAGATCGACCAGGCGTCACGAGGCGTTTCAGACACAAAGCCTCAGATTTCATGTTTCTGTTGAATCTCTGTTCGTTAGCTAGCCGGCTCGTCTGCTGTGAAGATGTGTGACTTTTATTGTTTTGTGTCACTGACGGGCCACCGTAGTTCAAGGTCATATCGATCACCTCATGAGATTCTTTCAATGGCATTTCTGCTTTATTAGACAGTGTAGGATGGAAAGACATGGTCATGAGATCACAAGTTACATTCAAAGCCAAGACGACGTGAGCACACGTTTGGCGCCCTCGCCCTGCTGAACTCTTCTTTTAAACTTTTGCAGAATCGCCTCGCTAAAATGAAACACGATGAGATATCAAGTAAAAGCAGCGAACGCGGCGATAACGTGTCCTCAACGCTGCGCGGGAGGATTTGAAAATGAACTGAAGAATCAATTTGCATCGCGATAAAATCATAATTTCACCTAAATCGACTCGACACGGAGAACCAACCTAAAACACCCGTGAGTGTCACTTCCTCTCCATCATCAGATTCTCCTGCAGGAAATGTCTAATTTTATCTTCGCCGTGTCGTGGAACTGTCTCGCCGCCGATGCCCCTGTCAGCCAGGCAAACAAAAAAGCTGATCACAGGACAGAATTTATTATCTCGACTGCCTGTCTCTCTTCGCAGCCGGAGATATCATAGCGCCGAGGAGGAGGAGGGGAAGGTACTTGCCTGGCACACACTTACTTATCAGATAATATCTCCTACGATAAGTCCCCGATCCCAAGCCCCGCCCCAAACAATATAAATGTATATGAGGGGAAACTAGGGCGAGCCTGAATCAGAATTTCAATAGACCACATTTTTGTTTAGACGTGCAATTTTGTCGGTAAGCACTGCCACACCCGGAATATCAATCAAAAGCTGTTATTCTTACGTCTCCAAGAACGAACGTTGAGGCAGACGCCGTTGCTCTCGCTGGAGGTGAAAATATCTATAGTAATCACCACCAGAGGCAGATGTCACCGGATTGTTGTTTTTTATTTTTTATTTCCCTCTACATGAATTATTCCTGTGATATGAAGCGTCGGCGGCTCTGTCACCTCACCCCTCTCCCCCCCACACTCCCCTTCAATTCCTCAACGTCGCAGGAACCTCCGCAACCCCTCCACACGTTGAGCGGGAACATTATCCCGCCGCTCCTGCTTTTTCCGATTCGCCTGCGCAGGTTTTATTGGAGCGACGCTCAGTGGGTTTTTTCAGCAAAGGCTGGAAATAGAAAGAGGGCGATGATGGATCACAAAGTATTTAGTTTATTGGACTTAATGGAGCTCGGTTTATAGGTGGAACGGTGAACCGCTGAAATGGGAGTGTCAGCGTTGTGTTATAGTCGCCGTAAAGTGCCTCACTCCCACCGGAGTGCTGCGTAAATACAGCGGGAAGGCTTAGTTAGTCAAATGTCAGAACAGAAGTGTAAATGTGAACGTTGAGTAACAGAGGAAGCTTCCGTGGCATTATCAAATCGCTCCAATGAATGTATTCTGACTTCAGATGCTGCGTTGTGTTGTGTGCAAATGTCACCGGCGGTTAATCACTACATAGTTTCA
This sequence comes from Hoplostethus mediterraneus, assembly GCA_034670385.1. Classification (NCBI taxonomy): domain Eukaryota; kingdom Metazoa; phylum Chordata; class Actinopteri; order Trachichthyiformes; family Trachichthyidae; genus Hoplostethus; species Hoplostethus mediterraneus. The sequence goes on from JAXDDW010000007.1 coordinate 13,251,969, forward strand.
CTCCTACCGGGATCGAGCTTTTGGTTTATTTCCAGGGCAAGCGAACCGCCCACGGTGGAAAAAGGTCCACTTGAATCTATCAGGGGGAAAATGAAAGTCATCTCTTTGCTGTGGTGCTGACCAGAACCTGCCGGACGGGCCAGACACCTATGGGAGGCTTAGCTTGAAACAAAGCCGACGTGTAGGGGGGGTAAACACCGCCAACACCCCTCAGCAGCACATTTCACAGCCCCCTTTCAGCTGTCTGGCTCCCGGCTCTCTGCCTCGTTAGTGAGTTTGGAGGTTTGGTGCAGGGAGGGCGGAGCTTCACAGAGCATGAAGGCCAACAACACGGCGCCCCATGACAGTACCAAGGACGCCGCCCGGCCGACCGCGGAGCCGAGGCGGAGGAGGCCTTGGCTCATCTGAAATGCCTGCTTCACATAATGGGGCCTGGCCGAAAAACAAATAAACCAGCCCCGGTAATGAGGCTTTCCCTCACTCTCTGCAACGGTTTTCCAATAGGAATCATCATTTAATACACAACAACCAACCGGAGCTCCTCACAATCACACAGTCTCATTGGTTTGGTAATTGCCGGCTGAGCGCGGAGAGAGCTCACCGCAGTTTTTTGTCAATAGCTATTAAAGTTATTAGAGATGTAATGAAATGGTAATTCATTATGTGCTTTACTCTCATCACTCAACATCGCTGACCTGAGAGGAGAGCTGCAGTACCTGGAAGTGGATATTTGTTACTGTGAAAGGGCTCGGTGCTGGTGAGTACTGCATTATAAAACATGATACTGGATGCAGCGTATTGTGTTTTGATGGATGGATGATGCATGGATGAATGGATGGATGGATGGATGAATGGATGAACGTAGTCTGTTGTCGAGAAAAGTTCAAAGTTCAATTAAAAAAAAACGATATTTACGAAGATACAAACAAGAAAGTACAATCACAAGCCAGAGTTTAGGGTGTGTATGTGTGTGTGTACGTGTGTGTGTGTGTGTGTGTGTGTGTGTGTGAGACCCAGCTGTAACATGCAGCTGTAATGCGTTCAAGGCGGTCACCGTGCTCGCCGTCATCATGACGACGGCATCGAGGTTCATTCAATTAGCTGTAATTCTGATGTGTTACTAATTACACTCAGGCATCGGTCCTCAGGGACCCCCTCCACAACCCCCCCCCCCCCCCCCCACCACCACTCCCCCCTTCTACTCGGGCCTGATTGCAGAACAGCAAATTAAGAAACAGACCCCGAGCACATCTGAAAACTTAATCATCTCCAGCGACAAACAGGTGGACATGAGAAAATAATCTACTGGAGGGAAACCAGCTGTGATGTTTCACCACATTCACTTCCTGTTCGTTTACAGAGTTTACCTCCAAAGAGTGACGCCTCTTCTCAATCAAATGATTGATAGTAGAAGATGAAGAGGTGATTTTTTTTCCTTGGTTGACAAAACGCCTTTTACAAAGCCGATGATCTATCCTTCAGAGAGAGGCTGAACTCCGGGTCACGGTTTCTCTCCCATTGTGTGAAGTACCATTTAGAAACAGAACTATTGACTCCTTTTAGAAATGCTCATATTTGTTAGCGCGCCTACACCATGTGAAAGAGGGGAAAAGGACACAAAGAATGGCGATTTGTGCTGATGATGGTTAATGCTGACATTTATAAAGATGTGCTTGATTCATACCGAGCCCCGATGAGATTAAGAGTTTCTTTTCAAAATAAGATCTAGTGACATTAGCTCTTTTGCAAAAACGCTGCTGGTGTGAAAATAAAAAATCCTGATGGATCGTGGGAATATTATTGAATTCACCAGAGGAAGCCGTCATCTGTACTTCTGAATGAAAATAATAATACTGATCACGCTCATGACCCGTCATCACGCCGAGTGTGGTGTTCAGAGGTCGGTCCCAGTGGAGGTTCCTCTCGCTTCCATCATCACCCGCCGCCTCTTTTTTCGGTTTGTCAAATTGGGGGACGGCGTTTGCGAGATCGCTGGCCCGGCGCAATAAAGCCAGAGATGTTGCTGACACAGGTAGGAGGTAAAGTGGAGGATAGATTAGACACTGCTGGGTCCAGGCTCACACCGCTGAGAACAAAATAGAGGTCCCTCGCAGTAATGGTGGCTGGGGGGAGGGGAGGGAGGAGGACGGGGGAGAAAAAATTGTTTTTTAGTGAAGAAGAGAGAATGGCAGTGTTGGTGTTTTCTTCTTCTGTTGTTGTTGTTTGTTGTAGCTGAGTCATGTTAAACTTGCCAATCTGCGGTGTCACTTAGCGGTACATTCATTTACAGCCAAGTAGAAGTGGGGGAGGAGGGGGGAGAGGGGGGATGCACCAATGAAAAATTTGTTTTTTAGTGAAGAATGGCAGTGTTGGTGTTTTCTTCTTCTTCTGTTGTTGTTTGTTGTAGCTGAGTCATGTTAAACTTGCCACGTTAAACTTGCCAGTTAAACTTGCCAAACTTGCCAAGGGGGGGAGTGGGGCAGGGATGTACAAGTCTACCCACCTGCTTTGCTGGGGATTTGGAGGATGTTGTCGTTGTTGTTGTTGTTGTTTTAATGTTTGTTGTAGCGCTGAGTCATGTTAAACTTGCCAATCTGCAGTGTCACTTAGCGGTACATTCATTTACAGCCAAGTAGAAGTGGGGGAGGAGGGGGGAGAGGAGGGGATGCACCAATGAAAAACCAATGAAAAAATAGTTTTTTAGTGAAGAAGAGAGAATGGCAGTGTTGGTGTTTTCTTCTGTTGTTGTTTTAATGTTTGTTGTAGCTGAGTCACGTTAAACTTGCCAATCTGCGGTGTCACTTAGCGGTACATTCATTTACAGCCAAGTAGAAGTGTGGGGAAGGAGGGGGGGAGTGGGGCAGGGATGTATAAGTCTACCCACCTGCTTTGCTGGGGATTTGGAGGATACCCAACTTTCAGTCTAATTACCAGTGAAATGGATGTGATGTGGGGTCGCAGTAGACCCACCTCTCCTAGCAGTGTGCCAATCCTGCCCAGCTACTCCTGCCGCCGCTGCACTGAACCAAATTTAGTCTTTTTATTATTATTTATTTATTTTTTTGCCGGTGTTGTTGAAATAAGTTTTTCATGACTTTCCTGTTCAAGGTGCCTTACCAAGCGCCGTGGCCCGACTGCAGCACAGTTTGAGTTTTTTGCGAGTTTGCCGTGTAAACACTGAACCTGTTATTGTGAAGTGTGTGCAGTAGAGCTCACGCCGATCTGTTTCTGAGCAAGACATGCTGGATTACAGTGTCTGTGCTTAATGAACTAGATTGAAATGTAAATGTGACTCACTTGAAAGCAGCTGTTTAATGATGAGTCTGTTTGTACTTCTGCTCTAACAAGGGCGTCGAGTTAAGTGACCTTGTGTTGAGGCAGGCGGCGTCATGGAAACCGGAGCCCGGATGTTTTTCGCTAGTAATTTCCCTTTTTTTGAACGCTGCCAAATTTTGGCATCTCAACATTTCACCGCAATTTTGCAGGTCATTAAAAGAAAAAAGCCCGCGTGACGGTGAGCAGCAACCATGTCAACTATGTCAATTAGACCTGCAACAGAAGAAAGCCTTTCATTACAACCTGCGGCCTAGTCTTCAAGGTGGCTCTTTGTGAGAATGAAAGTGAGCGCGTGGGTTGTTTGTCTCACTAATGTCACTCATTTTACTTTTAAAGCAGGTGCATTTTGGGAAAATGTGCTCTTGAACTGAACCTGCGTTGCGTTAATGGAAGCCGTGCTGCTGGAGGTGGAGGGCTGCAACCCTCCAGGGATCCTTGATAAAAAGCCATTAGTCTCCTGTGGGCAATACCTGAGACTTTATATAATGGACTTAACATGCCACTCGTGTAGTTTTGTGTTCTGTATTTTATCCGTCGTTGGAGGATTAATCCCTACAGGCTGATACACGCCAAATGAATATTTATAACCCGAGCGTGGAGGTGAAGACTGTAGGAACACACACACCACCAGCTGACATTTTGCCACCGGTGTGAAGGTGTGTGGTTGTACGCCGCTGAGCTGGCCTTATTCACCATGACTACCCAGACCTGTCGAATGGTTTAGCCGCCCAGGGGGAACCGAACCCCCGACTCTGGGGTCTGTTCTGACCAGGGGGGGGGGGGCCTTTCAACTGCTGCTGCTTTGGTATCAGCAGGCAGGCACTAATTAGCTAGCATTAATGGAAAATAAACAGAAAGAACCTTGATGACGTTACAGTAGAGCTCACCGTCGACCATCGACCAGCGACCCTGCCGGTGGATGCAGATGCTCTTAAATCATCGTTTCTACTTGAAGTCACTCAGTAGCGTGAACATCTCACTGGTTGTTAATTCAGCCGTGACCAACTTCTCCTGACTGACTAGCTTGTTGACGTCCACACATGTTGCCCTGGTTGGTCTACAGGAAATGAATGGACTTCCGGTCACTTGTTGCTCGTCGTGTTGCTCGCAGTGTGGACAGCAACACGACAAGCAACAAGTGACGGGACGCTAAGTGACGCTAAGTGACCCATCAGCCTCTTGGGAGTTCATCGTCATGCTCTACCTATCGAGCTGCTTAGCGGGTGGAGCTCCTACCCGTGGCAGTATCAGTGTCATGTTCGGCCCATTGAGCTCCACAGAACGACACCTCGGATTTGACTTAAAGTCTTTCCAATACCGTTAGAAGACCTCTAAGACTGTCGCACGCAGGATGTGACGGTTCAGGACGCTTCTTGAAATGATTTTGCTGCAATGCAGTTCAAACCCTCTCGCTAACTCCCTCTCTTTAACATCAGCCATTGCTGGGGTTGCACAAAATTGCAAATCAGTGGCTGGTGACACTCTGTGTCATGTTTGCAACAAGGAAGGGGATTGAGGGAGGGAGAGAGAGAGAGAGAGAAAGAGAGAAGAGAGGAGGGGGGAGGGAGAGGTAGCAGAAACAGTATCTAACACCTGCAAATGGAAACTGTCACAGCTTGATAACAAACCTAGAGGAGGTTGAGCAGAATAAACTCTAAGCTCTCTGCTGCTGCCATTTAATGAGCTTTTCAACGATACGATTCACCGAGGGGGAAGCGAGCTGGCGGTCGTGAACGTGACTCATGGGGCGAGCCGGCGCCGTGACCCCCGGGAGGATCGGCCCACCTCAGCGGCCATACATTTCATTCCCCCTCGATGACCGCGATCCTATAGGATATCATAAAAGGAGTCACCGCCACGGCTGGCCGCTCGACACCGCCTTTGATTTAGTGCAGGGAGACGAACGGAGACACCGGGGCAGCCTTGCATGACCAGAGGCAAATGAAACAGGAAACTGACCGCCTCGTCTTCTCAAGGGTGTCTGTGGGAGAGAGAGAGGGGGAGAGAGAGAGAGAGAGAGAGAGAGAGAGAGAGAGAGACAGATAGACAGAAAGAAAGAGAGTGGATGAGAGAGAGGACTGGGGTGAGAGAGGGAGAAGGTAAGAGTGATGAGGAAGAAAGAGCAGGAGAGGGGGTATAAAGAGAGGGGGAGAGAGAGAGAGAAAGACAGAAAGAAAGAGTGGATGAGAGAGGACTGGGGTGAGAGAGAGGGGGAGAGAGAGAGAGAGAAAGACAGAAAGAAAGAGTGGATGAGAGAGGACTGGGGTGAGAGAGAGGGGGAGAGAGAGAGAGAAACCCTACCCTTTCTTGAGGGGGGAGGAGAGGAGGAACACATTAGAAATTATCACAAATGAGGACAGACTTGCATTCACTCATGGCCACAAACACTGAGATGAGAGAGAGGGAGAGAGAGAGAGAGACAGACAGAGATAAATACTATTTTACCAATGTGCTTACACTTGCATGCACTTGAACTGAGAGAGAGAGAGACAGAGAGTGAGAGAATACAGATAGAGAAAAAAAGAGAGTGTGTGTGTGTGTTCATGGAACATGTTAAGAAATGATGCTCGTTTCATGGAGCTTGGTGACACCAGGCAAATACTTACCTATCGACCGCGACCTTCCCATGATCCTCCGCTGGGTCGTGACCCACCTGGTGAGCAACTCTGATGAACACATTTTCACCCAGGTGACTCACAGCGGAGATTCGGTCCAAACTAACTTGTACGGGAAGCACTGTTGATACGCTAGACCAAGCTGAGGAGAGAGATGTGAAGTGTCCAGTCATTTGAACTGCAGTGTAGGAAAACGGTTGCATGCACCTTTAATCCAATACTTCTACTGTCAGGACATCTGTGATCCAGTCCTGCAGACACTTCCTGTTGGACGTCCGACACATCGCCGTACGCTGCTGACTCCCAGCGATGGGGGTGTTGGGGTGCATGTACTCGGTGGGTTAGCAGCGTCGAGTGTCACACAACACTTTGATATGAGGCATGGCTCTTGCTTGGATTTGACCTGTGACCTTTCCAGACACGGGACGTCTTTCTCACCAGCAGGCCGCCCCGCCACCCTACCATTCCCGCCGCCCTTCATCCTCATGCTGTTCATGAGCCCATAATTCATTGAGGTGTGGGCGGCGCCGGCTTCATTACAGCTGCAGTGGGCCATGCGTATCGGGAGGAAGAGCGGGGAGTATCCTATTAGTGAAGAGGACTTGATATCATCCACTGTCACTTTGCTGCGTTGAGACCAGCTTTGGCATTGACGGGGAAGCCTTCATCTTCATGGTCCTGTAAGCGGTCACGTTCCATTATGAGCACTGATGAAACTTCAGTCACGATATGGATGATTTCTCAACAGTCTAGCCCAAACGCTTTTAAACTGCCATGTGGTGGATGCTTTCATCCAAACTGCATTACAGTACCATGGCTGAGGGAAACAAACCCCCTAACCCTGGCAGTGTTGGGGTGCGTTCACACCAAGCAGGTTTGGAGCGTTTCCTCCTTTAGCTCGGTCTGTTCGGCCAGGTGAGAACAACGCCATCGGTTTGATGAGAGTGAGAATAGAATCTGAAACAACAAAGCAGGTTAATGTGTAAGGAGACGGAGGAGACATCTGATAGCCAGCAGCTCCTCATGCTAGGAGAGTCTAGCATAACAAAGGAACCGAGGCCGAACCTGAACGCACCAAATACAAAAATGCCATTGAGCAACGCAGGAGCACGTTCATTGAAAATACATTGCAAATTACAACCAAGCCATGTGATGTGTGACCAACGGCCGCCATGTTGCATCGCTGCAAACATACCTTGACCTGCAATTTACCGCGATCATAGACAAACATGAGGACTGGCTTAGTGCTGTCGGAGGAACGTCAGCGCTAAGCCAGTCCTCATCACTTCCTGTCCCCAGACGGCCTCATTAGAGCTGCACAACCAAACCACCTATTTATTATTTAGCGTCTTCGCCTCTTCTTCTTCCTTTTGTTGGCCCGTTTATGTTTGCACTCACGTTCCCCTGCACACTTTCACCCCAGCGCCTCCGATTCACACTTCACTTCACACCACTGCTTAATGTGGCTCGTTCACATTTCACCAGTAGAAAAATGTTTGGTTTTAATCGTGTGAGGTGGGACGGCTGATCCAGCTGCAGTTTTTGTGCCGTAATCAAACGTAATAATTCAGAGTTATAGAGCGATTCAGCAGCAGGTCCATCATCTCTCACTCGTTTTTGTGATCAGGTGAGGGTTTTTGTTTAAGACTCATGATGGTTCTGGTGCTCTGGCTGAAGCGAGTCTATTTCAGTGCTGTAATAAAGCTCTCCTAATCTTTTTCAGGGTTATGAAGTTTATGGCTTCAACACAAATGTACTGGATGTTGTCCCAAACTGGACAGCTTGATATATTGGATGCTACACCGTCCTTTTGAAGAGTGTGATCAAGACCAGTGGGGGAAAATGGGACAGAAGTTTTCCCAATTTTTCCACCTATTTTTAGATAACCACGTATGACACAAGTGGATCCATATCTGAGCCGTACCATATCTATCGGTATGCAGAACAGACCCTGCTGTAACTAGGCTTCATTTACTCTGAAATATCACAGAGGTTCAAGACATTTTTGACAAATCACGATACTTTGATGAGTCACTCCAACGAGCTGCCGCCGCCGCGTTCACACTCCTGGTCGGCTTTTGATTAGAAGAGTATTTTTCAAGGAGGTCTGAACGTTGGCAGGGCTTTCTGAAGGTTTCAAAAATAATATTTGAGCCAATTTTCACCTTGTACCTTAAAAAAAACACATTTACCTGTAGAGACGTTGTTGTGTCTGCAAGCTGATGCTTATCATACATTCCCAGACAGCTTTTGATGAGGAGAACATTTTCCCTTTGAAGGGGCTTAAAACATTCTCAGGGTTTCAGGACGATTTTCGGGGGCCGTTTTCTCTCGGTACTTCAAAACACATTCAACCGCAAGTACACCCGAAAACTTGTCCGGGACAACTCTGAGCACCGAGAACACACAACAACAACAACAATGCATCGCGCCTTTTCACATTCTCAGTAGTCAATAGTTGAATTGGCTCGGCTCCTACAGCCCATCTGAACTAATACAGGTCATAAAGAACAACGCTGGGCTGTTCGTAGGCGAGCTTCGTTTTGCTGTGGGGTTTATTGTTTGGATGAGAGTTAGAATTAGAAAAACATGAATGTCCTCGACGAGGCGATCCAGATTGCAGCATATTACATGAGGAGTTATGGATGTGCTTACTAGAGTAAATCAGCTGGAAATCAGACGCTGAGGATGCTGTTGGAGCGCTGGACCAGAGGTTAGAGAGCCTGGAGGATGTGGGTGGGGAAAGTAAACGAGTAATTATCTCCCCTAACTCAACATATACAGTCGAGGTGCCCTTAAGCAAGACACCAAACCCCCTACGGCCCCGGTGGAGCTGCTCAGCGGCCCCTGGTTTAACACTGTGGTTGTACTGGGCGGCTCCCAGCGGTGATGTGGCAGGGCAGTGCTGCAGCAGCTTCCTCTGGATGAAGAGATGAGCTCCAGCAGAGATCGGATTTGAATCACATACATTTGAATTTGTCACGCTCATATTGAACTGCTGAATTTAAAAAAAATCATCTTTGAATACATGAATTCAAAAATTGGATTTCTAAAGCACAATTTGAAACTGAATGCAATGAATTAAAATGTATTTAATGTGATTATTATTGAATTAAACTTTTAACTATAATTTCAAATACAGTTTTTTCAATTCAAATTCATTTTTGTCCAATTTAGATCGCGTTCTGTGAGTCACACATGCAGACACCGGAAAACTACAGTTGATGTACAGGTTGATGGCAGGCATTAGATAGTGAGGGTAAAGGGGAGTTGTGAGGTGGTGGCATCGAGGGCGATGTTTCCAGGATGCTGGAATACACCGTTGAGCCTTGTTGAGGTGTCGTGGGACCAACTCAACGAAACATTGATGAAGGAAGGTGCCCAGTTGAGAACCCCGATGACGCACTGCTGTTGGCTAGGGGAGGAAACTGGAGGATGGTGCCATCTGTAGATCTAGCCGGTGTAGCCTGATGTCTGCTATGGTGTTCATCTGATGGTGGTTGTATCACTTATTATTATTATCACATACACATGATGCCTTATTTCCTGGCTCTCCAATGAATGAATGCCTGAATGTTGCGGGGACCCTTGACTGAACACCTCGATGATGAACTGGAGGATGCAGCAGTGGGCCGAGTGCTAAAAGCAACAATTCAATTTGGAAGATAATTCACATTTCATTTATTTTTTTGGGCGCTCCAGCCTCTTCAGGACTTCGGGAATCGGTGGCCGGCCACCAAGTTTGGCTCCTCTGGGGACCCGTAGTTACCACGACTCTCTTCTGTGGCATCGGCTAATTAAAAAGCTGTACTTGTACCTACAAGCGAGGCGACGTCGGCCCAGATATATCGTGCATCCTGGGTATTCCTCTTTGAGAAGTAATTTCGCCTGTTGATGTTAGGAGCTGCGATAAAAGCCTTGATGACAGTAGACTCCCCCCCAGGCAGCAAATGTTGGCGGTTGACCGCTCCTGAACTCTTAATGGAGGTGTGTGTGTGTGTGTGTGTGTGTGTGTATGTGTGTGTATGTGTATGTGTATGTGTGTGTGTGTGTGTGTGTGTGCTGAAAAAGTAAAACTGTGGTACCAAAGTGAGCCGCCGCCTCCCGCTGCCTTCCGGGTTGATGCAGTTACTGTTTGCTCAGTCACGGTGGAAAGCGTCCAAGAAGCCACATCCACATCTCTGGAGGTTTGGGAACGCTGGACACCGATGCACCTTAGGCATGTTCTCAGAGGAGGAGGGAACCATTTAGGAACAAGACAGCTGTGTTGAGTGTGGCTTATCCAGGAATTGTGGGGGTTGTTTTTTTTTGTCTTTCTAAGATGGATTCCAGACGCACAGGAAGTCTTTGACAGTGTTCACAACGTGGAACCAATTCATACCGAGTGTTTCAATAAGAGAACAAAGCAGCGAGTTCCCACATGTCAGAAACTTTGATATTAATTCTCCTTTTAATTTGTCGCGAACCATATACTTTTACAAAATACGACCTCAGAGGCAAAAGAGGAAAAACCATTTGATTTGCGTTGTGACAATAACAAGCCTCTCTTTTTCTCCATCTCGGTAATGAATAGAATAATTAGGTCTGTGAGGCTACTGTCGAATGAACCTCGGCGTTAAACCATCCCTCATCTTGACTTCCTCTCCCCAGATGGCCTCATTGATTTATCCATTTCCATGCATCCTCGCTGCGCGTCTGAAATATGCCACGGCAAACACACATCATCAAAACAGTCCCCCCGAAATTGCCGAGGGGCATATGGCTCTTTCGGCTTCTTGCACCTCACGCTTTCTGGACACGTCCGCCCGTCCGTCTCATCACCTGCCCCGGCGCAATGGCCAGAAATGATTAGAATTAAACCGGCAGGCCTCCGCGGGAAAAGCCCCCCGAAGACGCCACGGCGCAGTTTGGCAAACGGTCCAGTTTCTGATTACCGCTAAGTCCTGCGACGAGAGCTGATGCTGCAGTACGACGGCACCGCTGCAGAGGAGGCTTCTCATATTCAGCTTCATTTTCAAAGGCTTTTATTGTCTTTTTAGAAAGGCCGGTGACAGCCCGGCACTGTGATGGCACGCTCCTGGTACATCGGTGCAAGAGATCTATTATCACCGATGGAGCAAGTGGTCAGAAACCTGCACGCGATCAGAAGTCAAAGACGGGTGTTTTTATACGTCTGTTTTATTCCAAGGTGCAGAAACGTGCAGGATGCAGTGCAGTTGGATGGGATTGGTTCCGCTTGGCGTATACTTGCATCAGTCGAGACCCTCCCACCTAAACAGTCGAGGCTCAGGCATCAAACGCGGCGTGCTGCATTTCATTCCCCTCAGATATCTCACCGCCGCTCCCCTGGGTAACGCTTTAAAGGCTGCGACACCTAGGGAGCGTTTTGCAGGACAGGAATCTGCAAATGGGACAAAGGAGAGGAAAAAACGCTGGATATTGTTGCTCTGTTATCTATCAGCGATGTGTGACGGCCGACGCATTCCAGGAGTTATTTTGTGATGAAGTGCTGTAATTTACTTTCCGGTGCGGCCCACTTTCCCCTCAATCTTCCTCGTCCTGCTACTTCAGTTAGGGATGTCCTACATTTTCCATCATGACAATAGCAGAGTGAAGAGAAGAGTCGCGCCGCTTACATGTGGCTGCGGCAACTTCCTGTTGAGAAGTGGATAATAGCTGAAATATTTTCTTCTGTAGCTGCTAAGATATCTCGGCATGACGTCACGGCGTCTACGTTCGGCCGGTTGTCCACAGGAAGAAGAAAAACACACACCAAACAACAAAATGCACCCAGTATATAATAGTATAGTACATAGTATAGTACATCAACTAGAGCTGTTAGTGTTTTGGGGTTGATTTAAGCACAAGGTTGTTTGTGAAACTGTATCTCCAGATCCATGCTGTCGACTCATTGTTTGTGTATGGCAGTCTTGCAAGCTGTTCCCGCATCTGATGCAGCTCTGTTGCTGGTCAATAACACGACGACAAAGCTTCTCCATAACAATCATCCAGTCGCACTGAAAGGCTTTGTGTAGGTGTCTGCAGCCTCTCTCTCTCTCTCTCTGATTTCCCCCCTTTTTCTTCCTCTCGCCACGTCTCTCAGCAAGACTGTATCAGCAGGCGGATCAAAAAAAAACCCAAAAAACTCGGGAGCTGGCATTACTTTGAATGCGTTAACACCTCTTAATCAGCCTGTGGTTTTCACAGCGCTTCGTGGCCGCCCAGCAGGAGGCTGTTCCACATGCTCTCCTAGCTTATAACACAGCAACACAAACGATGCAGCTTTTCTGAGTCAGTATGAAGGAGGGATGGAGTCTCTGGAGGGATTTGATCCAAAGCAAGCAGAGGGTGCGTTTGATTCTTATAGGGCAGGGGTCCGAATCGATACGCCATCTTTTTTAGGCACATAACTCGGGCGAGGTTGGGGGAGCTGAACTTCCACACCTGCTGGGAAAATGTGGGCAGAGCACCGCGGGTTGCTGTAGCTTTACGGCAACTAACTGCTGCCAGTTTGCCCTTGAGCAAGGCACTTAGCCCCCAACTGCTGCGGTGGATGTGCTGGGCTGCTGCCAGGGTGTGAGCGAACGCTCCTAATCCCAGCCTCGCCCTCCGTCTGCCCCCCCCCCCCCTCCTGTGTTCTCGCCTGGTTGAAGCTGCACTAGGTCATGTTCCTATATAAAAATACACCCATTTTAACAGAGAACACAATCCCATTCTTCCCTCACTGACTCGCCGTACATTCACCCGACTTTAATCAGAATTAAAGTCGGGCAACAGTTCCCGACTGACCAAACTGTCTCCGAAACGATAGATCTTTTTCTTTTTCCTTTGTTTTCTTTGGTATGAATCATTACAGAGAGGTTATTTGTCGCTTTATTTCTTCTTCCCCCACGAATGGACAGAAGCTCTTTCACAATCTTTCCAGTTCTCTGTTGTTTTTCGTTGTCGAAACGGTCCTTCGTTGTGATCTCGCTTGCATATATTGTGACCTCTGACCTTAACCGATGAGGTTTGTGTGAAGTTCAAAGTTTTCGGTGCAGTTACCTCTTGCTGCCATTTGGAGTCGCCAGCGTGCGAAAACCGCCGGCTTTGAGGAAAAGCATTTTAAAAACCGGAAGAAAAAAATATGTTCAATTAAAATGTAAAATCTGCTCAATAGCTGCAACTGAATCTTTTCCTTCCAACATGCAGCGTCCCCCTTTTTAAAAGATGATGCCCACGACAGAAGATAATACAAAATCAATACAAGTGAATAAACGGCTAAAGGAGAGTAGCTAACACTTCAACAGACTGAATCCTCTACATTTTATACATTGAACGACGAGCTTCTCTTCAGACATGACAGGACCCTGTAGTTCTCATGCTGACAGCGTACATGTGTTGTGATCGGAGTAAATAATAACTAGCGGCTACTGGGGGCAACAACAACAACAACACACAACAAACACCCTGACATTGTGACGACAGAATGAAAATCACTCCAGAAAACAATGTAGAAAAGATGACCGGAAAAAAAAACCCTGCATGTACACCGACCGAGATAAACTGGAGCCATCTCTCCTGGATTTCTCCCACTGAACCTCCCTCTCAACCTTTACAGTCTCTCAGTAAAAGCAAATCCTGAGAGGAGCCGGCTGCCTACTCTGCTTCGGGAAGCTGAATAGAAGTCCGCCAGTCTTTCAGGTCATGCTGCTCATTCTTTAGAAACAGGGTATTATCCTTCCCACGTTCCTGTGACTGTCAGACTTTTATTTCACCTACTGTACGAACAAGGCTTTGGATGACAATGTCCCGGAGACGATGTACAAATTTCCAAGAATAACCTGATCGAGTAGAGAAACAACCCCAATATTAATTTCTTATCCTGAGTGTGACTTTAACATAAAATAAAATGTAAAAACCGGCAACAGCTGTCAATATGAAGTATTTAACTATCCTCCATGGGGTTTCTACAGTCGTCGTCCGATTTCTACTTGGCGCCAACACATTTCTCTTAGACCCAAAAGAAGTAGGCTACGTCTCAAAATACTAGTACAGCTTGTCTGGTGCGTCAATCAGGGCTGCTGTCCCCAAAACCCAGATCAAAATAGACTAGTCTTTGTTTTGAGCAGGGGGGAGCGGCATGGAGCAGCGTTAAAACAGCAGGTAGCCCCCAAACAGCCCAGCCCTGCTCGCAAAGATGGTTGCTCCATTTTTCCATTAAGAGGGCACAAGGCACTATGAGTCAGCCCGGCTCTCCTCTATCTCCCGGTCCTCCTCCTCCTCCTCAGTGGGCTCCTGGTGCTCCTCCTAAAATATTTCCTCAAAATCAATGGGTCGCAATTGCTGCTGTGAGTCTCTCGTTGGGGTGAATAACCTACTTTTAGAGAAGTGTGGATGTGGTCTACCCACCCATGCAGACTATGCACCATTTTACGCAGCTTTATTGTTTCCATTTTACAACAGTATGAAATAGACTATCGATTTAAACGTGTCCTATTTCAACTTTAAGCCAAAATTGGATTTTCTTTTTTTCTTTTTTTTTCTAAACGAGCTGCTGGGCTGGGCATCTCCCCGCCTGGGATCAGAGGGGCTGTGTGTGACTTGCAGGTCGGAGTGCGCAAAGCAACGCGCCCCGTGATTCATCCGCAGTTTCCAGACGGTGCGCAGGTGGAGGCGGAGAGAGGAGAGCAAAGCAGCCGCTCAGGAGGACGGATGAGACGGCCGGGGATGTTGAGCGCGCGCAACATTTATTCAACCTAAAAGGCACGCGCTGTTTTTTTTTTCATCTCCTGCCTGCGATCTTGCGTTAATTTGGCGCCTGTTAATTCTGCGCAGCTGTAACCCGCTTTTATCCCGCACGACAAAGTTTGACTGTTAAAAAATGATGCTCTGCTCCGCTCCTGGTTTTTCATGCAATACTGTGGATTCCGGCGTCAGCGTTAACCGGCCAGTCATCACTTGAGAAATAGCTGCAATTGTTTTTCGTCTTAATTTCGGTGCCAGTTTCAACGCACAGAGGGCTTTTATTCTCTTAACATCTTCAGACGCTCGGGATTTCATCCATTTGAATTAATGTCGCACTCCAGAATGGACTTCGTCGGACTGTACTTCCTGCAGCTGGCTCTCATCGGTAAGTTAACACCACTTCTGATTCAGTAGTTTCAAGTTGTGTAGAAAAAACATGCATGGTTATGCGGGAGGCTGCTGCGTCTTACATTTCTGACCTGTTTTCAGTCGACATGCGCATTAGTGCGAGTGTTTCTTGAACGTCTCCTTACGGGTTTCCTTTTTTGGGTCAAAGTTGCATACTGAGGGGTTTGATCTGTTTGATCCCGTGTGATCAGGCTGACGATAGAAAAGATCATAACGTGTATAGGTATCGATGCGCTACAGCGTCCCAGACAGAAGACCACACAGGAGACGACACGCTTCCCGCTGTGTGACTGACAGTGTTAATGAAGCGACAGGACTGTGGTCTGGCACGCCGCTGACGGAGGGGCATGCATGGCTTTCCTCTGTCTTGTAAAGCGATTCCTGACACCCTGTGGGCGAGAACCCCGATATGCACAGCGCGCGCTATCACCAAATGATTTTTTATGAACTGTCAGAATAGAAAAGGAAAGGAAAGGAAAAAATGGAGAGAATTGATTTTTTTTTTTTGCTGCTTCTGGTCCCCAATTTTGCTGCCAGTGCAGACAAGTGTGTGTGTCAAAGTGTGTGTCTGTGTTAGTGTTCCTGCCTGTGTGGTTAGGTGTGTGTGTGTTTCTGTGGGCTTGTGCACCTGTTTATGCAGATGAAGTGTGTGTGTGTGTGTGTGTGTGTGTGTGTGTGTGTGTGTGTGTGTGTTGTGGGGGGCGCGGTGGTTTGGCACATATGCACATGCTTGTGTGTTTGTTTGGCAAACATATGACCAATTAAAGAATTGTGCAGGATGAAATTGCTGCTGAAATCATGAACCACCAGCAGCAGCAACACTATCATTATCACCACACATACACACACACACACACACACACACACACACACACACACACACGCTGCTTTTGGTCTGCACCAAATCTATTAATTGTATAATAGTATACGTGTCATTGTGCCAGGTGGTGCGAGTCGGTTCCAATAATAGTGGTGTTCTCTGTTGGTGTAATTACAGCGCCTCTGCTGCACCGGGGAGAGGAACTGTTTGGATCCTGCAGGGCTGATGCATGATGGGGGGATCTGAATCTGATGTAGGGTCGATGCATGATGGGGGGATCTGAATCTGATGCGGGTCGATGCATGATGGGGGGATCTGAATCTGATGCAGGGTCGATGCATGATGGGGGGATCTGAATCTGATGCGGGTCGATGCATGATGGGGGGATCTGAATCTGATGCGGGTCGATGCATGATGGGGGGATCTGAATCTGATGCGGGTCGATGCATGATGGGGGGATCTGAATCTGATGCGGGTCGATGCATGATGGGGGGATCTGAATCTGATGCAGGGCTGATGCATGATGGGGGATCTGAATCTGTGATGACAGCTGTACATCCCGGATGCCATTTGCCTTCGCTGCAGCTGTGATTTCTGCCAGTCACAAGGGCAGACGCAGCCATGCATGCTGGGAATAGGCAGCACATTGACCTGGGGGGGCTAGCTAGACATGATGACCCCACCCCCCCTTCCCAACCACGGACACACACACACACAAACGCACCCTAATGTGTTTACCTCAGTACAGTATCACTTCCTCCCACCAGCAGCGCCCCTGCCCGCCACGTTATTATGCCCCCGATCCCCGTCTTTCCTCCAATGTAAAACGCATCTCACAGCATCTCTCCTGTTATTCAGGAGGTGTGTGTGTGGGGGTGGGGGGGGGTGGGGGGGGTGGGGCTGGGGGTGTAGCCCAGTGTCAGATGTCCCTAGTCTTTCCTCTGCTGTTTCTTTCACCTTGTCAAAGAGATGTCAAAACAGGAGAGAGTCTCTCACCCAGGGCTTCATGATCCTGTCCATCAAGCACACCGGGAGTGAGATGGAGGGGGGGGGGGGGGGGGGGGGGGGATCAAAGGAACGGGGGCAGCGGTAGCCTGAAGGTGAGAGGAGAAGGAAGGTCGTCGGTTGGAATCCGCAGAGCAGCCGGGGAAAATCGAGGTGGGGTGAAGCGAATGAGTCATGATCTCAGCCGCCTTCAGCAGCTACTGCCAAAGTGCCCTTGAGCACAAGCGCCACAGCAGCTCGGCGGTCAAACGTGCAAGGCTGTGGCGGTGCTGGGAAGCGTGCACAGCTTTCCCCCCCCTCCCCTCCCCCTCCCTCCCTCCCTCCCCCCCTCCCCCCAGGCTGTTGCTGCAAATACAAATGTGTTCTTCAGCAACTTGCCTGGCTCAACAAGGCTTTAAGAACTGCCACCGGCGTCTACGGCTGCAATATCCATCTGATCTAATGAGTGTCTGTTCTGATGAAGCGTCGTGTGTGAACAGGGTGCATGCACGACGAGCACGCATCTCATTGCATTGCAGACTTAACGTAATAATAATAAAAAAAACAGCAAGTCTGTTTTATTTCAGATTTAAATGTGCATATTTACTGCTCAGCCCTCGTGATGCTTCAGCGATCATCTGCACCACGCTCATCATTTTGCAATCATTACTGTAATTAGTCGACGAGGTTTATCTCCATATTATTCTCCTCTAAGTGGTGAGCAGTAATGAAAGAGGCCTACCTCAACGCCGGTGACGTGGTGAAGGGTTTCATTTTTCTATAGAAAATGAACTTGCTGGGTTGCGATAATGATCAAAACATAACTGGCTCACTACTTGAGGCCGGGGTTTGACTTTTTCCCAGCGTGAGATTCTGCTGATTTTGGCCTTCGCTGCTAACGGGAGCTATCACGCTAGTGGAGGGAAAAGGGTGTCAGGATAATTTCAGGATGCCTTAAACCGTAGGGGGCCCTTGATACTGTTAGACTCATCAGGGTAGGGGGCCAGTATCACATCCTGTCAGGGGGCCCATAATGCTTAGCAGACTGCAAAGAGTATCCGCTGTTGTTTTTCCACCACTCTGCCCTGGGAAATCTGTTTCAAAATGGTCGCCGTAATGGTTACATTTGCTGAAATAGCACAATAATCATATTACAGATACTGAAATGAAGCGATTACTTTTGAGTGGCACAGAAACATGTTTAAAGAGGAAACATTTCATTTAGGTTATGAGATTATAGGCATAGACATGAATTTGCTCAAGCAGAAAAAAATGACTTGTAGAATCTGATAATGTAATAACTGACGGATAATGTAATAAAATAGTCGTTTAAATTTGTCAAAAAATGGTGATGTCATAATAATATGACGAATAATGTAACAACCTATTACATTCTTCTAATTGTTGCAGGTTGTTACATTATCAGCCGTAGTATTATGACATCATCAGTTAAAACATTTCACACCCATTATGAAGTAATAATGTAACAATGATAATTTATTACATCATCCAACAAAACAGGTTTTATTACATTATTATTATGACACTATCACAATGGGTAATTAGTTATTGATTAACTGTGAGTTGTTATTGATTAACTATTAACTCCTCTCCAACCTTGTTCATAATCATAAATCATAAAGGAAAAGTTCCTCAGATGCTCAGATATCATCAGTCTGTGATGTCCAGAACATTCCAGGAGTTATTTTGTGATGAAATGTTGTAATTTACTTTTTTGGTGTACCCAGTTTCCCTCAACCTGCCTCGTCTGCTTCTACTTCAGTTAGTGATTTCCCAGAATGCCTTTTGCCGACCCCCAGAGAACGTTCCTGAACTTGTTGCTTTCAGCTGTTGGTTATACGAGAGTGATAGCGATAATGGAGCGAGAGTTTTTCCAGTGGGGACAAAGTGAGAGTTACACCAAGTCTGGTGGCTGCATTGCATTCTGGTCTATCTTGGCTACTGCATTGCATTCTGGTCTATCTTGGCTGCTGCCGGTGGAGAAATTGGTCTCTCTCCTCTCCTCGGATGGATTCCTCCTGTATGATTGTTGATCGTCGGTCTAGAAAGAAGCCCTTGCTCTTTGATTCTGATTGGCTGACACAGACGGTTACCGTTGATGTTTTAGATCAATGAAACAGTTCCTGATATCAAACTCCACTGTAGCTGCTGGAAACACGCCGTCTACGTTTGGCCAGTTATCCACAGGAATAGGAAAAATACACCAAACAACAAAATGGGCCCAGAAATGCAACGTACATCAGCAATAGCAGTTTTTAATCAGTGTTAAAGTGTTTTGTTTTTAAGATACTTTTTGGGGTAGTCAACAGACAAAGGACCAGCATCGGATTCGAGTCGGGTCGCGCTCTCTTGGTATGCCTTAGACCACTGAGTGTGTTAGGGTGGCATTCTCCTTCAAGTACTGTAAATGTATAGCGATTTGTGGTGGTGCCATTGGTGCTGATACATATCGACAGGAACTCACACTATAGATGTTATATCACTCTGTATGTGTAGCTACCAAATTGTAATTTTCCTGCACTAAAAGGCCTCCAGTGTATCCATATCCAACCTAAACTCCTGTGCTCCTGGAGTCGCTCTCAGCCTCGTCACGGCGCTTCGTATGGGAATGAATAAATCGCTCCTTGCATGTTTGGTAACCTTGAATTGTGACAGATTATATTATGGCTTTCTGCAGGTTTTAGCTTTATGCATTTATTCTGACAAATCTGAAGACCCGCCCCCCCCCCCCCTGTACCTCCCCACCACCCCTACCCATGTATAATTCATGCACCCTGCTCTCTCACCAGGTCCTCTAGTTGGTACAGTGTTGCTACAGTTTCTCGGTGTCTCACAGTGGATACTTTTCTGTGCCTTCAAGTTTCAAGAGAGAAGTGAGAGAATATTGTTGGAGCATTACAGGAGCAAACATAGCGGGAACAGTAGAATGTGAATAAGCTCCGTGTGACAGGCGAGGGGAAGGATTTATTTTCCGTGTGAGGCTGGAAGCTGTCGCCGGGCATCTAACGGAGAGGAGACATCCTCCGTGGAGCATCAGCGGTGCGTAGGCTGGGCTGGGTTCAGGGCCTCAACTTTACCGGGCAGCCCTCAGCATCCCAATGATGCTTGCTTGATTGTTGTTCATGCAGTACACCTGTTGCTGTGATGGGGGGGGTGCATCCCTAAATAGAGACAGTCTACATTGGGAAAAGCTTCACAGTCTAATCTGTGCCCGGGATCTTCAAGTTGGCGGATATCATTTTTGACACTCGATCCATCTTGTGTGATTGATTTATTGATTTAATTTGTCAAGTGTCTCCTCCCCGAGATAACGATTTAGCAGGGGAGGGGGGGGGGGGGAACCGAACGCTGCCGCTCCTCCGACTGTCGATGTGACTCGACAAAAAAGGGTCGAAACAAGCCCCCCCGCGTTTGTCATGTGTCTGCAGTCGGCCGGCCACAGTGTGTGTTTCATCAAAGTTCCGGTGACCAGTTGACATTTATAGCAGGTTGTTCTCGCTCTCCTGCTGGTTTTCTAACCGCGCTGTGTTATCTTTGCCAAGCCAAGTAATATGTATAAAGACCAGATGGAAGCAATTACAGGCCATCGGCGGAGAAGAAAGGAGCAAAATGGAGGCCTGAGATGGAGATAAACGGTCTCTGGAATAGAGAGAATCAAACTCCTGTATTGATGCTGGTAGTGAGGATTTTGCGGGGTGAAACCAAAATGACAGCGCTTCTTATTATGTTAAAACCCTGTCATTTCCACTGGCTTTTGTTGAGGGACGATTATGCCACAGAGACAATTACCCTGCCCTTGCCGTGTTGAAAGGATATGGCATTTACTGCCACTGTATTCCATAGCCAGACATTTAACTTGAAATGAAAAGCCTCCAAAATGGTCCAGAGTGATTGTGACGAAGCCTAAAAGGCTGCAATTAATCAGAAGAGAAAGTTTTGTGAGTCGTGAAAAGGTAGCGTCGTGTTGGCTCGGCAAAGAGAATGACACGTTAATGAAACAGGCCAGCGCGGCGACTGAGGCCTACATCAAGAGCTCGCAGCGCTGAAGTCCTGTAAGTGTGTGTGTGTAAGTTATGTATAAGGCTGTCTGAGTGGCTCATTGGTGTGCGCCATTATCCAGGACTGTACAATGAAGGCTCTTATTACTCCACCATTTTATTGAGCGCGGCGCTAAAGGTGACAATCATTCTCATCTGTCATCGCCGAGCCCAACGTCGAGCTATCTCCCAGATAATCTCGGGCCCCTCGGCTTCCATTCATATGAGCCCGTGCATTCATCACACGCCGTCCCAGCGCTGCATGCTCATATTCCTGCCCTTCCGGAGCCCCATATCACCGGGACATCCATCTCGGCCTGCCACCGCTCACAATTAGGTCAGGTCATATTGGAGAAATATCTTCAGCACTTCGGCCTCTCCACCCCCCTGCCCAACAACTGTCATCGAATGAGAGCAGACCAGCAGGAGGATGAGGGGGAGCAGAGATCCCCGTCCTGAGCGAGAGCCGAATCGACGTGACATCCGGGCGCTAATTGGTTTCTAATCAGAGCGACAGTGTCCGCGGCGGCGTCTGTTGAGATAGAAATAGAGGAAGAGTGTGAAATCACGGTGGTTCGATGCCAGGCTGTCGACCGACTAAAACAACGGGAGGTGGAGGAGGATGAAGATGCCGGGGACGGGGTTGTACGGCGCAAGCCAAATAGCAGCAGGCGGTCCACCCAGTCTGTCTCCGATATGTGCCAGATAACATTAATGAGGGCTAATGAAAGAGTTTTCGGCTCAACACGCGGGTACATGGTGAGCAACATTTCTGTTCCGTAGTCTGTTTCTCTGCTGATGGCAATTTGCACTTTTTTTTTTTCTTGCACGTTACACATCATCACACAGGCACAGAAGAAAAAAAAATCCTTTTGGAAAATGTTCATGATGGTTGTTGGCTGTAATCACAGGACAGTTCGTGTCCGGTCTCTTTCAAGAATATTGACCAATGCTGATGACCTGATGTAACTGTTATGGTGCTATTAAGGCTTTAACGTTAAAATAACAACAGATAAGTGGGATGTGTGTGTACTAGGCCTGAGCAATATCAAAATGTACCTTTGACAGTATTCCTTTGACTAGGATAACAATGTTACAACAGTAATCGTTGCTACATCAGTTGAAAATAAGCTCATATTACAATTGCTACATAACAGGCCTCCATTCTGCACTGAATGTGAGTTCCTTTGTGCCTAGTTTTCACCTTAACCCAATTAATTAGTAGCTTTATTCTGCATTGGAAACTAAAGGTGTGTGAGTGAGCTATTATCTAATTAAGCAAGACACATGCCTCAGCACACGGCGCTCTGCCTGGTGGTGATGAGACTGCTGGGTTGGTGTTGGTCTGGATGCATCGCCGGTGGAAATTCCTGATTTAAAGTTCTTGTTTCTCGATTTTTGTCAAATGTAAAAATGTGCCTTCCATATGCAGGCAAAGCCACTTCACCTGGAGCAAGTAGCCGAATTAACATCTTTCTCCTTCTTCTTCTCTTTCTCCTTCTTCTCCTTCTCTTTCTCCTCTTTCTCCTTCTCTTTCTCCTTCTCTTTCTCTTTCTCTGCCTTGCTGTCCCTCTCTCTCTCTCACTTGATAAAATGCTTAGGCTGCAAAATGCCCCTTTGGCAGTCAAGTCCACTGAAAAATGTCTATAACAATGTTCAGCTTGCACATTCATAGAACAACCTCGACCTGCTCCCTCACCTTGTATTGCAGTATACTCGCTCGCCCCAGCTGACTCTGGTACTGACTGGCATGCTGAAATTTTGTAATTGCAGTGGTTCGTCTGAAGCTGTGAAGCTCGCTAATGTCTAGTTATTTAGTTTAATGTCTAGTTATTTAGTTTAATATCTAGTTATTTAGTTTAATATCTAGTTATTTAGTTTAATTTCTAGTTATTTTATTTAATTTCTAGTTATTTTGTTTAATATCTAATTATTTAGTTTAATATCTAATTATTTTATTTAATTTCTAGTTATTTTGTTTAATATCTAATTATTTTGTTTAATATCTAGTTATTTAATTACATTTCTAGTTATTTTGTTTAATATCTAATTATTTAGTTTAATATCTAATTATTTAGTTTAATTTCTAGTTATTTTGTTTAATATCTAATTATTTAGTTTAATATCTAGTTATTTTATTTAATTTCTAGTTATTTTGTTTAATATCTAATTATTTAGTTTAATATTTAGGTATTTTGTTTATTATCTAGTTATTTTGTTTAATATCTAGTTATTTAGTTTAATTTCTAGTTATTTCGTTTAATATCTAGTTATTTAATTTAATATCTAGTTATATAGTTTAGTATTTTGTTATTTAGTTTAATATCTAGTTATTTAGTTTAATATCTAGTATCTAGTATAGCTGTTAGTATTTAACGGTTAGTATCTAACAGCTGTACTCGACAGATTGATCGAGTACAGCCGTTTTGTATTAACAGGTGTCTTTAGTTTAGGTTTAGGAAAGTGACATTAGCCGTGGCTGGTAGGGAAGCTGATTAATGTCAGTGGATGGACAATTCGGCTTTTCAAAGTTCACTGACTTTCTGTTCTCATTAAGTTTGAACCCACAGAAATGCCAAATCGCCGCAGTTCCATTTCTCCTTCAATAAGATTTGCCATCTTGCGTCCATTACAGAAAAAATATGCGCACAATTTCAAATATGTAATTGGCGTCTGATATGTTTGGCTGCGCTGCTGACTGATGCTTATTGTGGCATTAATGCAGCAGTTATCGTGCAGAACAGTAATATTGTTTTATCGTCCAAGCCTACTGTGTACATGCCTACATACCCCCTTTTGCCTGAAATTGGCTTTTCCATGACGTTCTGGATGTTTTTGGACATGTACCTTTTGCTGTGGGCGTGGCCAGCGGCAAGCTGGGTTGTGGCTATGAAGGGAAGGGAAGTCATAGCAACGACAACAATAGTGGAAAGCAGTAAGAAAAGATAGAACAGCAGCGCTAAATATGAGGCAGACACGAAACAGAATTTTTTAAAATTGTAAATTGCCTGTGTGCACCATCTGCTTCTTAAACGCCTGTGGTTTCTGTATGGATGCCAATTGCCTCAGCCTCAGGCTGGATGCCGTTTCACTGTAGACAGCTCATTAAGATGAGTGACAAGTGTAGGGGCGGGACCTTGACCAGCTGAGGGGGGAGGAGGGTTGGAGTAGCACTGTAGCTTTAAACCAGAGTGAGCACCCACAGCTGGCTTGCATGTTAGAGGTAAGTAAGGCAGGCAGGTGAGAACAGGTGCATCATCAACATTGGGGTTATTAAACTATCAGTACGTGCACGTGTTGCAGACCTTGAGACTGAATCCATGAGAATACCATACATGGGTTTTGCAGGTCTTCACTTAAGCTTGGAATAAAACATGGCAGCAACTGCCCGTTTCTGCTCAGTGGATGATCTCCCCTCAGCTAAGCAGATAAATCCTGCCTGTAAGGGCTTTTTGTTCCAGTACATTGAAAAAAAAAATGGAGAGAAAATGTGATATTTTTTTTCAAAGGGGATTTTAGAGCAGTGTGACTGACATGCTACACACAGTGCGATAAGGAATTTGATTCATCCCATATCGCTCGAAGACAGGGTTCACAGTTTGGGGTGCAGTCGCTTGCTTAAAGGCACTTCGACAGGGATGGGGAGGGGGGGGGCGGGGTTGAACCGGCGTCTCTCACCATCCTTTATGTATGTATGTTATATCAAACCGGTGAAACACGTGGATATCACACAGAGCCCCAGTTGAGGATGGAATAAAACCCTCCAGAACAGTGAACGGTTGAAATCCTGATCTCGTTGCTCTGAACGCGGCGTGCTAAGACTGAGACCTGCAGATTAGCGGTGCCGGGCTAACCGAGGTGGGGAGAAGCCTGGTAACACGAGAATAAATGTAAATAGGATTCAGCAGCAATGAAAGGTACAAAGTGGTCTAATTAAATCCCCCTCGATGTGAATTAAATTTCCCCGGGCCTCGCAGCATCCTGTCAGCGACAAAGAGAGCCGCATCACTTTGTCTTCCTCTGAAGCAAATTCCAATTAGGTGGTGGGTGTGTGTTGGCGTGCCAGTCAATCACAGTCAAAGGCTGCGATTTAAAGATGATGATGGTCGCGGCTGTATTGATTAAAGTCCATTCACTGCCTCCTGTTCACAACAATGGACAGTTGCAGAGATATTGATTTTTATTTTTTTTTTCCGAGTGGGACGGCCTGTGCATTTTAAAAATTGGCAGCTCGCGGCGTCGATCGCCCGGAGGGTTTCTTGATAATACCGATAACAGCCGCGCCGCTCTTTGTCGCAGGTTTCTCGCCGATAACCATTGGCGTGCGCCCGCTTATGTGATTTCCTTGTGACGTCTTTTGAAAATGGAAAATTTTTCCTCGGTGTTATAGATTACAGGCTGATGTTGTAGCGTCTCCAAACAGGCAAATGTTTTTTGTTTTTTTTTTCTTTAATGCCGTTTGCGAGCGGAGAGGAGGCAACAAAAGGCAAGAAAAAAGCAAATATTGGTCTGGAGGAGGAGAGCCGACACCGACACCTAATCCAATCTGGCCTTTTGGAGCAGGAGGAAGAGGAAGATGGACACTTACATGCACACACACACACGCCGCCTCAAACCACACACACACACACACACACACACACTGTCCGCATAGATATTTTCTTCAAATCAAATTACTGATGCCTGTTGCGACGGGCCGGTGTTGCGACGGCCAGTGTCGCTCTGCTCCAGGTTCGGTCCCCCTGTTCGCCTGCAGAGAGACTCATTTATTTTGGGGAGACTTTCTTTTTTTTTGTTGTAGACACGCTCCTTCATGTGGAACAGTCGGTGTGAGATATAAAACCCGTCTGCCTGGTGACTTTGGGCCACGGAGAGATCAAACGACAGAGAGACCAAGAGATAGAAGAGGGTGGAGGGAAGGAAAGGAAAGAAAGAGCGAGCGAGGAGGAATCTTTTCTTCCCGGTCGTCCCCTCGGTCGCCACACGCCTTCCGACTCTCTTTAGGTTTAATTAGCTGCTTTTAACTCTCTCCAGGTCTCCCCCCTTTTCCCTCCCTCCCTCTGTGATCCCGGACCCTCCCTCCATCGCTCCAGGCCACGCTACTGAAGCCCTCCGCCATTGATCTAAGGTCATTCGCCACGGTGCCTCTGACCTTTCACAGATTTCAATTATCCCATAATCCACCTCATCATCGCTCCTCGCGGCGGTCAGGTATTACATTTCCTGACCGGGGCGCCGCCACGCCGCCACGCCGCCACGCCGCCACACCACCACCAAACGCTCCTACTGGCTTCCCTCGCCTCCCAGAACTCTATCAAAAGGTTTGGCACTTTTTTTTATTTCCTTCCCTCTTGATAGCGCCGCTGCCGTGATGAGGAAGGGGTTATGGGTAGATAGCCTCTGAGGTCAGAGCCACTTGAAGCGGCCACTTGATGGTATCTGGAGCCGCGAGGAGATGGACGGCGGCTCTCTGAAGAGGAAGAGGAGAAACCGGCGGAGGAGCTCGGATGGAGCCGGCAGCAGATTGGCTATCATCGCCTCGTACTTCAAGGCGGCGGGATAAGGGGGATGTCTCTCCTCCCTCTGTCAGCCCGCCGCAACCTCGTGTCTGATCGGCAACCCGAACAAACCCGGGGGTTACGTTGTTCGCGGCGCGGAACGAGACGCCATCCTATCTCGATAACCGCCTGATTGGATGGAAGCCGTTGAACCGCGGAGGAACGCTCCCCGGTTTACCCCCGGCCTTCGCGGGGTTCACAAAGGCTTCGGCCCCCATCAATATCTTTTAAGGGCTTACAAAGCGTACGACTACTCGACTGCTCTCGGAGTACTAGCGCTCCCGCGAAGAGGGGGCAAGGGCCCAAACGCATTATAAGCCCGAGAGCCCCGGCCTCAGAGAGCGAGGAGCGAGCCAAGAACCTGCCAGGGCCCGGAGCCGTGATGGATGACGAGGCGACGGCGAGGGGGGTTTTTATTGAGGCTGTACCGCGGCTTGTCGTGACAACCAGAATGAATGAGATCTCTGGCGTCCGTGGGCTCCGTCGCCCCCTCAGGTCCCATTTTTATTATTACTTATTCACGTAAAGCAATAATGTTGGTTCAATTTCTCCCGCTATCAATTTGCAAGCGTGGCTGTTAAACGGTGAATTATGCAACACTTGGATAAAAAAAAAAAGGGGGGGATGGCGGCTAATCGGCGCGACCGTGCCGAGGATATTTACAACCCTGCCTGGCTTCCCTGGAAAGGCGTTCGTAAGGGGGGGGAAGCATATGGAAGTGTACCGCTCAACGTCACCCTGCCTCAACGTCACCCTGCTGCTGTTTCGATTGGTTCGATTGATGTTCGTTCACAATCCAAAATGATCCGTTTTACCAAGGTTTCATCTTCTTCAGTCATTGATAGATTGACTGAATGTGGCATGTGTGTTTGTATACAGTGGTTAGAGGATTTTTCCCGGTGTTGTGCCAGAATTTGTACCCCATAAGGAAGTTAGCATGGGGGAAATGCATGTAGTAGAAGTAAAAGTAAGTGTACAGACTGAGGACTTCCTTGTAGAATCCACGGATGCTCACGGTTTGAGATGTTAAGATCACCAACAACTGATCTCCAGTCAGTATGAGGTTACTCTCACCAGGTTACTTTCATTCTTAGTAATCCTGTGAAATGAAAATTAAATAAAATGTTGTTTAACGTTGTTTAAGCCACCGATAGAAAAAACAATCCACGAAACAAAAAAAATTGCTTATTTTCTTCCCCGGCGTGAAATTGAGGCCAATATTTTGACACGGCGCCGACAGCAGGTGTGTTAAAAACGGTAAAAGTGTAACAGCTTTCATGAGGCGGGGTTGTCGGTTTAATACCAATCAGCCGCCGAGAGCAGCGACGCAGAAACACATTTATATGAAAATGTTGTGGATCGTGTCTGATCTGGCTCGGCGTGTCGGCTGTGTGTTCATGCATGTAGCTTCATGTGTGCAGCCATTCGTGCTCGTGTCTTTGTGTCTCGCTCTGTGTGTGTGTGTGTGTGTGTGTGTGTGTGCAGGTGGGCATGCACGTGTGAATTTACACCTTAGTCGTCGGCCCGGTGATCCCGCTCGGCGTTTGGTGAGAGGAATCGCTGACGTTTTCCTCTCCCCCGCTAAACCCCGGCGTGGTGTCACGCGGATCCCCGGCCCGGTCATTAGCTTCCCATTGAGATGGGCTAGCATGTTCAGCCACGCTTGACTGGATGATTCCCATTTATCCCTCACCCCTTACCTCCCCCCCCCCTGCTCGCCGGAGACAGGAGCTGCCAGGTTCATCTGTTCACCTGCCTCCCCGACTTGTTAGAAAGCCTCTGTCAGCCTTGTTACTGAGCCCGCTGATCCATGGCCATAAACCTGCGCAAAAGGTTGGAGAGGAATTAGCGAGCGCCTGTCCGTCGAGTGGCGGATACACCGGTTACTGATGCTGTTGTGGAGTACCGGGTCGATACCGGGCTCAAACAGGGCGTCGACCTCAGATACCGAGTCTGAAAGCAATGCTCACACACACGGACGTCAAATCTCAAATTGAGAAAAATGGATTATGTCTCATTTTTTGTGTAATGACCCCGAACTGATCAGTGAACTGTTCGGTACCGTTTCCTCTCAGGTCCTGCAGTAACGTTTCATTCTCTTCCATCCGGGCCCTGCTGGTCTTTAACACCCTGCCATGTTGAACCGGAACATTCCACTCCTGCCCGTGTGCGGATGTCTCCAGCAGTTTCCTGTAATTACCTCCTCGTGGAATCGGCTTTTGTTGTTGATGTTTAGCAGACAAAACATGGGGAAAACAACAACGTACCCGAGGAGATGAAGACGTATGTGACCCGCTGGGAAATCTTTACAAGATCAACACCATTAATTGCTGATGTCTGATTCCCGCCGAGCGCCAGTCGCATTCTTTCTGTAATAAGAGAGCGGGCGTGCACACGTGACGGGAACATGGAAAACATCCATTCATCCTTCAAAGGTTCCTACCGCGGACGTGTGTGCATGAGATCTGAGATACAACATGAGCTACTCGTGTTCAGTAAACCAGGATGCTGCTTCTTCTTCTGTGTTTGTGTGATGTTGCCGTCGTCAAATAGTCGCTACCTGTAGCCGGCGCAGTTCTGTCTCTTTGCTCAGCGGCTTTCATTAACAGCGAGTAGTGTTTGTGAACACGGCAGCAGTACTTTCCTCTGTTTATTCCCCCCCCACCCCTCCACCCCTCCACCTGCCGACGCTCGCAGGGCAAACAGACACGCCCCTCTTCCAACGCCCCGGTCCGAAAATAGCCGCCGTTAAAAAAAAAAACAAAAAAACTCCAATCATAAGTGAAGCGACACACCGAAGCAGAGGCTGGATTGTTTTGAGAAACGAGGGATGCGGTGCAGGGAGCTGTGAAGAATGCACAAAGGCACAAAAAAAAAAAAAAAAGAAAGAAAGAAAGTGTGAAGCTGTATAAGCGCCGCATTGTGTTTCTTGTCTCGGCGCCCCTTGAGAAATATCCCTCCTGGCCCTCCTTCCTAATGCTCTTGTCTCGGAGAAATGCGGAGAGACAGAAATAGAAAGGAAAAGATGGGGGGGGGGCGAGGGGGGGGGGGGGGGACACTAAGAGGGAGAGTTCACCCTCTGAGGGAAGGGGTGAAATGAGAGAGAGCGACTGGGAGAGGGATTAAAAGGTGACGAGGCGAGGGCGAGCGAGACGGAGCAATCGCCAGATGAAGAAAGAGCGAGTTGAGAGAAAGTGAGAGAAAAGTAGACAAGATTAATGAACTTATTTCCAACAACAGATCCTATTAAAGTCGCTGTCAGCGCCGTTCAGCCGCGCGGCGACGTGCACTAACTTCCGCTGAATACTTCATGAGCTCGCTCTTACACACTAACGTTTGTCTTTTATATATATATACATATCTATATATAGAGATGTACTTATCTGTATGTATGGGCGGGCGCTGCATTGTCTGCCCGCTGTTCAATATTTGCTTTCCCCGTCCTCTCAGGATCGTTGCAGCAGTGAGGTGTCTGTTGCCATGCTATTTCAGAGAGCTGCAGATAATGAAATGGCAGGTGGGTCTGTAAACACAGCATCTGAGTGATTCACTATAGCAGGCAATTCTCCAGGTCTATAATGCCAGAGAGGGAGGGAGAGAGGGGGGGGAGGGGGGGGAGACGGAGGGGTGAGAGGCCGGCCGCTGGGAGACAGCGATGAAAGATTGATCAAGGAGGCCGATGCCTTTTCAAGGTGAGATCTCAAGCCTCGGTGCTTAGGGAGGGAGGGACCTCCTCCTCACCTCCTCCTCACCTCCTCACCTCCACACTTCAGCTGTCGACTCCCTTTTTTGGTTTCTTTTTTTTGGGTCTTTTCGGTGCTCAGGGAGGGAAGAGGAAGAGAATGAAGCTGAGCCTCGGCAGCAGGAAGTCTCAGATTAGGGAGTGAACCGCTGTCTATTTCCTCTCCCCGGCGGACCGTCGTAACGCTCTAATGCTTCCCCACAGCGGTTTCTGAAACAGTTTTCTCTCTACGGAATATTCCGGTGAGTGGGTTTTTTCATTTCTTTTTTCTTTCACTTTTTTTTTTGCCGAGCAGCCTCAGAGTCCCGCTGAGGCTTTTTAAACATTAGCAGAACTCTGTTACGTCTGTCAGCATCATCAAACAGGACCACAATAATGCCTCCGGGCCTTAATCTTCGCCTTCCCTCGTATTCACCGCGGCGCCATTTGATCTGTTACATCTTTCTTTATTTCCCCCACACATCTGCTGGCTGGAAACCACAATAGGTTGGATCCCGCTACGACAAAGCCTTTCTGACACTTGAAAAGACATCTCCTGGCACTTCAGCAGTCACATGCGTTCCTGTTAGGGAGAGGGATACTGAGCAAGTAGTGCTAATTTCTTGGTAATTGATTTCCCACTCAGTTCCAGTCAACAGAGTGTATAGGCTGTAATTGCAGCACCGTGAGGTTCTGCCGTGTTTCTCTGCTTCCCATTATCTTCTCCATGGTGCATGCAACAGGCCTCCGAGAGGAAAGACAAGTCTTATTATAATGATGAATGTTCAGACTGTCACGAGGTGCAGCAGCAGGCTCGGAGAAGCTGGGTCGTTGGCCGGTTCGAATCCCACGGGGCTGGCTCCAACAAGTCACTTAAATCCCAAATGTTAAGGGTGGAGACGTTCAGCGGCCACCAGGAGAAGACTGGTTGTACTGGGCAGCTCCCAGTGACCACTAGTAGAAGACTGTGTTCCAATTCTACATACAAAAAAAACTGTTACCTGTACCTGATTTCAGATACTTGTGAAAATTAGAGGATTACTTCTGGGAAAACTTTTAAAACTCAGAAGGCCATTTAACCCTCTGGACCCCGCGAACCCCTGTGCAGGATGTTTTACATGCATTATGTAAAGAAACCATTTTTCAAAGCTAGATCCTGTAAAATTCTGCACAATTTTGCGCAACCGAAGATTGCTGAAATGTTTCCTGTTCCGGTAGAGGTCATGTCAGGAAAAATAAACTATGTTGAGATTTCATCAAAAATTGCTTGATATCCCATCATGCATCCTTTCAAAATTCACCAAAAATAACCTGTTTGTGCTGCGAGATTCTGTAAGAAACAGGAAGTGTTGCACTCTTCAGCACGACAGTGGAACTCTGAATGCTTCTGCTGCCATTTTCAGTGACGCCGCCGGGTCCAGACTGGCAGCTGTTCTACATCTATAAAATGTGTGTTTGTATGAAAGCCAGAAAAAACTTCCCTGAACTTTATAATTTTTCACTCTTCTTATCTGCGCCATAAAGGCTCCAATAAAGAGTCTCAAATAATGTCTGGATGTCTGGTCAGGGAGTGTCGTGTGCAAATAAAAGTCCCCAATAAAAACCAAGTCAAATTTACCAGAAAGGAATATAAATCCATACAACATACCACCCCTAAAACATCGTTCACATGATCAAAATGTCACAAAATATATCAACAAAAAAAAATCATGCATGTGGTGGATCATGCTGACATGTTAATCTCGTTGTCATGGATACAGGTATTGACGCAAAAGCCTTGAAATTCATTATCAAACAAACTGTAGTGCTTGGGTCGCCGTGCAGCATCGCTGCTGTTGGTTGGTCAATACATGACTGACCTGTTTAGTTAGTTAGTTAGGTAGTTAGTTAGTTAGTTAGTTAGTTACACCACTGAGGGGTTTTTTTTTTATTCACTTTTGTGGTTTTGGTTTTATTCTGTTTTGCATTGATGCTTTGTCTGCCAGACCAATGACCAGTGGGTCCTGGTGCCCTACTGGTGTGTTATCCATAATAAATCACATCTTTTAATAAAGTACTTTATTGTTTCAGCCACATATTTGTTATTACTATTATTATAAGTAGTGATAGTATTAGGATAGTAGTAGGATATCACTGCATGTATATGTATGTGACAAATAAAACTCTTGACTTGACTTGACTAGTAGTGATAGTAGTGGTAGTTGTAGTAGTAGTAGTATTATCTGACAGTTACCAGTAATATTCTACCATTTTCCACAGAATAGCTTTGAGGCATAAGAGGTTCTGTAGACCTGCCAAAAGAAATAATGTCTGTCTGTCTGTCTCTGCCTTTTGTTGAGGTAAATAATAGACCAATTATTGGAGGTTTTATGGCACCTCCATACCTCAAGGTAATCTGAAAGTAATCCCCTGAGTTAGTGTACTGATTACAGGTTTGCTGAGGTAACTGTGATGGAATAGGCTTTTTAAAGTACCGACCCCGGGTAAACAAAGGGTGAAAAAACATATTTTCTCTTGCCCCAAAGCTGTGACTTACACAACAGTAGATATGAGCTGCAGTTTTGAAATTGGTTATTTTAGAGCTTAGTTGTGCTTTCACGCTACACATGCTCGCAATCACGCGGTGTGTGGGCGGGTGGACCGCAGCTGAACACCGACACGAGGATGTAAAGTTCAATCGCACAAGCAAACATGCATGTATCTGTGAGTGTGTGTGCACAGAGACACAGAAACACACACAGTCCTACACACACACACACACACACACACAGAATCACACGTGCACACTTTTAAATAGCTGCCAAAAAGAGTAATGGTGCAACGCTGGCAACAAAATGGCTTTTCATTTACACCCTGCAGTAGTACCACACATGCTGTATTCACTTCACAGACAAGCAGGACATCCGCCACTGTGCATAATGTTCACTGCTTGGCTACTAATGATGACCCCCGCTCCACCCTTCCTCATCCTCATCCTCATCCTCCCACCACTGGCCCATATCACTGCTGTTGCGGAAAAACAACAACATCTACAGTAACTGCAATTTTGTTTGTTTTTTATCTTACTTGAATTGAAAGTTTGGATGGTGATTTATGTGTTGAGTGGGTTTCTTGAAGCCCCGAGGCTCCTGGAACCCGATAAAACACCTGTTATGTAGTTTAAAAATACAGGCGTGCTTTTCCTCCTTCCTGGAAGAGACAAGAAGGACATTTTACCTCTTGTTCCCCTCGTGACAGGTCGTTTTACCTCTTGATCCCCCTCGTGACAGGTCGTTTTACCTCTTGATCCCCCTCGTGACAGGTCGTTTTACCTCTTGTTCCCCCTCGTGGACAGGTCGTTTTACCTCTTGATCCCCCTCGTGACAGGTCGTTTTACCTCTGTTCCCCCTCGTGACAGGTCGTTTTACCTCTTGTTCCACCTCGTGACAGGTCGTTTTACCTCTTGTTCCACCTCGTGACAGGTCGTTTTACCTCTTGTTCCCCATCGTGACAGGTCGTTTTACCTCTTGTTCCACCTCGTGACAGGTCGTTTTAGCTCTTGTTCCCCCTCGTGACAGGTCGTTTTACCTCTTGTTCCACCTCGTGACAGGTCGTTTTACCTCTTGTTCCACCTCGTGACAGGTCGTTTTACCTCTTGTTCCACCTCGTGACAGGTCGTTTTACCTCTTGTTCCACCTCGTGACAGGTCGTTTTACCTCTTGTTCCACCTCGTGACAGGTCGTTTTAGCTCTTGTTCCCCCTCGTGACAGGTCGTTTTACCTCTTGTTCCACCTCGTGACAGGTCGTTTTACCTCTTGTTCCACCTCGTGACAGGTCGTTTTACCTCTTGTTCCACCTCGTGACAGGTCGTTTTACCTCGTTCCCACTTGTGACAGGTCGTTTTACCTCTTGTTCACCTCGTGACAGGTCGTTTTACCTCTTGTTCCACCTCGTGGCAGGTCGTTTTACCTCTTGATCCCCCTCGTGGCAGGTCGTTTTACCTCTTGTTCCCCCTTGTGACAGGTCGTTTTACCTCTTGTTCCCCTCGTGGCAGGTTGTTTTACCTCTTGATCCCCTCGTGACAGGTCGTTTTACCTCTTGTTCCCCTCGTGGCAGGTCGTTTTACCTCTTGATCCCCTCGTGACAGGTCGTTTTACCTCTTGATCCCCTTCGTGGCAGGTCGTTTTACCTCTTGTTCCCCTCGTGGCAGGTCGTTTTACCTCTTGTTCCCCTCGTGGCAGGTTGTTTTACCTCTTGATCCCCTCGTGACAGGTCGTTTTACCTCTTGTTCCCCTCGTGGCAGGTCGTTTTACCTCTTGATCCCCTCGTGACAGGTCGTTTTACCTCTTGTTCCCCCTCGTGGCAGGTCGTTTTACCTCTTGTTCCCCTCATGACAGGTCGTTTTACCTCTTGTTCCCCCTCGTGGCAGGTCGTTTTACCTCTTGTTCCCCTCATGACAGGTCGTTTTACCTCTTGTTCCCCCTCGTGACAGGTCGTTTTACCTCTTGTTCCCCCTCGTGACAGGTCGTTTTACCTCTTGTTCCCCTCATGAGCAGGTCGTTTTACCTCTTGATCCCCCTCGTGACAGGTAGTTTTACCTCTTGTTCCCCCTCGTGGCAGGTCGTTTTACCTCTTGATCCCCTCGTGACAGGTCGTTTTACCTCTTGTTCCCCCTCGTGGCAGGTCGTTTTACCTCTTGTTCCCCCTCGTGACAGGTCGTTTTACCTCTTGTTCCCCCTCGTGGCAGGTCGTTTTACCACATGTTCCCTAAAAAGCACTAGTCACTAGATATTAATCACCAGTACTAGTCATTATTCAGCTACTAGTCACTATTGTCATTTTACGAGTTGCTTTATGATAGATACTAGATACTAAAGATATATTTAATTCAATGAGGCGTTAAGGTGTAACAGAGAGATTAGTTGATTACATTTTACTTGAAGGAAAAAATTGATTATTATTAGACGATATTGAGAACTAACGAGCTGTAAATTGTATTGTGTAGGTGTATAGTATGTAGTATTGTACTAGTATTGTACTCAAAGTGTCAAATATATTAATTTATTGTGTTTTAAGTGTTCATTTTATATATCATGCACACACAATAGCATGTTGTGCAGTTTAATGCTTCGTTACCACGGAAACCATTTCTAAAGGACGGCGGCCGTAAGCCACCTAACAAGGCTGACATAAACCTCACAGTAGATAAGTGGTGTCAAACTGGTGGGTGTTTTAAACGAAAATATAATAAATAAATATAGATAGGGTGTCTTAAAGGAAAATATAACAGGTTTTTGTATATATTTGGGTGTTTGCCTTATGAGGA
>JAXDDW010000007.1:13290000-13322500 GCA_034670385.1 Hoplostethus mediterraneus
TCTCTCGCTCACTGCCCAGTCTCATCACAGCACCGTGGCGAAGGTCCCTCTGACCTCGCCCGTCCTCCAGCCTCGCCACCTGCAATCAATACTCACCCGCCGCCTCCACAGTTTGTCACAGTTTGTCTTTGTGTCGAGCTCCAAGATGAGTTTCACACATTGTCTGGGGCGGGGGGGGGGGGGCGTCTGGCCGGGGGTGGGGGGGCGTCTGGAGCCTGAAAGGGATCAAAATGACAAAATTGTTATGGATTAAAATATACTGTTGTGTGAAAGGAGCGAAGAATTGGTAGGTTAAAAATGCCTTCCTCTGTCCCTTCCTCCCTTCCTTCCTTCCTTCCTTCCTTCCTAAACCAGACAGGTTTTACGGAGGCTTGAGTGGCAGAATACAATAAACCGAACGTGTTCAATAATGAATTTGTAATAAAATCTAAGTCTGTTTCCCCTTCAGCCTCTCGTGCTTTTCCATCTACAAGCTGTTGCGTAATCTCTGAACACACCGTCTGCACCTCGGGACGTTTTCATATTTTTCATGAACTAACGACTCGGCTGCGAGGCCTTAATACGAACGGCCCCCCCCGCTTAATATTGATATGCATCGGGTCGTTATTCTACTGAGCGGCGCCGCCCGGCCGCACTTCATCATCCGGTCAGGTGGGTTAGCGGCGCGGTGGCGAGGGGGGGTGCACGGCTCGGCCTTCCTCAGAGGTGTGGAGGATGAGATGCTGATGGGAACTATTGGCAAAGATCCATCGGTGGGAGGGAGGACGGCGTGGCGGCGGCGGGGGGGTTCTGATGGTTACCGGACGAGCTTAACGAATCTAGAGCGGAAAGACGGCGCCCGTGAATCTTCCCTCGGCTAGAAACGCACACACACACACACACACACACACACACACACACACACTCTCTGTCGTTCTCACTCTCGTCTCACATTAGAGTCCTCAAGTGTGCTGTTTGATAAATCTCCCCCTTAAGTCTGTTATCTGTGGAATACTCCGCTTTGAAGTCTCCCGCCCTCTTCCTGCTTATTCTCCAGGAGGAAAACACCCGAGATGCTCCGCTACCTCAACTACCTCCTCACCTCAACCTCAACCGTTTCATCTGAAGAGCCCCAGATACTCACTTTCATTACAAAGCCTCTAAAGAACAACACAAACTAGTTCTACTTCTGCGTCTCATTTTTGGACCGAAGCTGATGAAGAACACCTTCTCCTTTATAGCCTGGGGTTACTGTGTGTGTGTGTGTGTGTGTGTGTGTGTGTGTGTGTGTGTGTGTGTGAGAGGGGGTTATCTGCTCCTGGGAGATGAAAGTGCTGCCATAATCTCCTGCTGATGGCTGCTGGAGGAGTCGGGGGGGTTAAATGTCTTGCTCAAGGGCGCCCTGCTGGTCGATATCACATCCTCTGGCTCTCCTCGAGGGATTTAACTTTTCTGTCTCCACCAAAACAATTCACTCCTGTGGTTTGGAGGAAAAAAGTGATTCCTTCAAAATGCTCCTTATGGGTTCCACTCCAGGTTTTGGGTCATGTTGAGCCCTTTCAGTATCTTTTCTCAGACTGAATCATCCGTAGTTTGAAAACGACGACCGGCAAATTCCAGGTAGAAAAGTTAATTACCTGTAAATTGGATCAGTAAGAGTCTTAGAGCGCTCGGCCATGACGGGTCTCCGAGTTGAGCTGAGGCTTTTAGTTACTTCCCCTGTTGCTGACGGAGGGATGGAGGTCCGCTTCCTCCTCCCGGCTCGCTGGCGGACGCCTGGAAACAAGCAGCGATGTAATGAAAGGCTTCCAACCAGGACTCAACGCCACTGAGGATTTAAAGTTTAATGACATCACTGTGTTGTCTTGTGGAGGATGGGGAGGAGGTGGGGGAGAAGGGGGGAGGAGGTTCGGCACCAAAGAGTACTTATTTGTCGTTTCTGAATAATTGAAGACTCGCTCTTGTTAGAAAAACCTTTGTTGTCTCATAACTGACTCAGAGGCAATCTGAGCCACCAGACTTCCCAGCGGCGCTGAGTGCGTTCAGCAATCTCTCTCTCCCACTGCTGGAACTCAACAAGCCACTCAACGCACGCTGATATCTTCATGCAGAGTTACTGTAGTCTTTAGTGGGGAAAAACACAAAACAAAACAAAACAATGAGCTGGTTTGTGTAGAGATATCAACAAGTATCAATGAAGTGTTTTGTTCATTTTGGACGTTTTCATTCAGCAGCTCTGAAATACAGTCGGTCTGTAAACAACCACTTCAGTTACGTGGTTGTGATGGTCTGTCGTAACATTACTCTTATAAAAGCAGGAAAGTTTGATGTCTCATAGAAACAATAAAGTTCAATTTAAAAGTTAAGAGCAGAGATCAAACAGAAACGTCTCCTGAAGAGATGATGAATAACTGGGATAACAACAAGCTAGAGGCTTGAGAACGAGGTTCGAGAGTACAGTAGAGTACAGTAGACTAGAGTACAGTACAGTATCGTCCAGAAAGGGAAAATCTCAGCCGCTGACAAAGTATCCATTGATCCATTCATTTTAATCAGCAACCCCCTCATATATAATATGGTTACTATAGCGACGGGACAGTAAAAACCTCTTTAAAAGGAGTTTGTCATCTCCGGTACCAGTGACCGGTTCTCCATGAGACCCAGGTCACCGGAGAGGTCCTGTCCTCTGCTACCGGATCAACTCACTGAGTCGAGTCTTTCCTCCCGGAGCGCCACTCCTCCGGTCCATTTCCTCCTTGAGCCGGCGGAACATCGAGATCAGGAGCGAGGGAGCAGGTGAGGGAGCAGGTGAGGGAGCAGGTGAGGGAGCAGGTGAGGGAGCGAGGGAGCAGGTGAGGGAGCGAGGGAGCAGGCGAGGGGGCTCCCTCGCCTGAGCCCTGGAAATCATTACACTTTGAATGGAGGCGAGTATCCGAGCGGCTCTCTGTCACGGCGAGATAACGCTGCGCCAGATGAACGTACGGATTTACAGTGAGAGCGCTGAAGGTCACCGCTGAAGGTCACCCACCCAGAGGCGTCCACGCTGAGGAATACTGAGTCCCAGCGCCGTCTTCCCCCCGGCCAGGAGATAAGACGAGGATGTACGCCGAGGCTGAATCTCACGGGGGGAAAAACCGCCTCCGCCTCTTTAGTTCCCTGCTGGCCCTCTTCCAGAAATACGCCGGGCAGCTCCACCGCGCTCAGCCGGACAGAGACGACCACGCGACGAGATGGGCGTCGGGCGTCGGGCGGTCGGGCCGACGGGTGAACGACCGGGCAGGAAGTCACACGGAGGACACAGTAGAGACTTTCCTGTCAGGGATTTACTACGTCGACTTCCCAGACGTTCAGCTGACACTTTTATCCACAGAGACTCGCGGTGAGTCGGAGGAGCTTAAGTTCCTAGATCAGCAACATGACAAGCAATCAGAGGTAAGAGCTGCAACGGTCAACGCAGCGCTGCCGAGGATGCAGACGTAGTAAATATCACTGTCTGGATGATCCTGCAGAACAGAGCAGGGGAGAGGAGAGGAATAAGAGATGGAGAGGTTTTTATTCTTTACTAGACAGGAGGAGGAGGTGAGGAGATGTGGCGAGAGAAGGAAGGAAGGAAGGAAGGAGATATTTGGATATCAGATCAGATCAGATTTCCATTTCAACCGGCCAGGACAGACAGACAGACACGGTGATATTTTTCGCCGGGGGCAGAAAGACAAGCACAAATAGGTAGAGAGACAGACAGGCAGGCAGACAGACAGGCAGAGGGAGGGACATCACACAGACAGACAGACAGACAGAGGGAGGGACATCACACAGACAGACAGACAGACAGACAGACAGGGGGAAACAATGCCCAGAAAGAGCAGACAGACAAGATAGATTGACAGAGCGACAGGGCCCTGAGGATCACACACACACACACACACACACACACTCACACACACTCACACACTCACACACACACACACACACACTCACACACACACACACACACACACACACACACACCCATGCAGACGGCAGCCAGGCTGGTCTTTTCATGGCTCATTCTGCAGCGGAGCGTCTCAGCAGATGGGAGGATATTCATCATGTGCGGCTCCAGATCCTCCACTCAGTCACAGCCGAGAGGCGGCGAGGCGGCGGCGGCGGCAAATCTGGTTCTGCACGACACGCTCGTCACCGCGGCCAGGTGGGCTTCACTACCGCGCTCGTCACCGCGGCCAGGTGGGCTTCACTACCGCGCTCTGACACCGTGATGTCAGGTCTAATACAGCTGACGAGTCGGTCTGCCGTCACTTCACTACAATACAAAATATCTGCTGTGATTTGGTTCATCGACAATCAAAGACTCAACAAAACGTCTCATTACCTGAATACAAGCAGTTTTGTGTTTTACTGTCAGGTGAGTTTTACTGACAGGTATGTTTGCTGTCAGGTGATTTTTTACTGTCAGGTGAGTTTTCCTGACAGGTGTGTTTTACTGTCAGGTGAGTTTTCCTGACAGGTGGGTTTTACTGACAGGTATGTTTGCTGTCAGGTGATTTTTTTACTGTCAGGTGAGTTTTCCTGACAGGTGGGTTTTACTGTCAGGTGAGTTTTACCGTTCAGCTACCTGCACGAGCTGGTACCAGTCAGCCAGTGGAGACAGCAGCATATGTAGAAGTGGGTAACACCACAACAGAACAACAACAACAACAACTCCAGTCCCCCCCCCCCCCTCGTATCTTGGTGCCTGGATGCTTCAGGTTCTGCCAAAGCCTCCGTTTAGGATTGTCAGGTTCATGTCACATCCCAGACATCCTGCCCGCGGGGCACAGTGGGCGACGGCTGAACTAAACGGTCAGGCAACTAAATATTACATTTCTTCCCCAGAGTCTGTAGAAAGTCGAACATTTAACTGTTTGTCGCCGAGATCTGATCTTTCATGTGTGCAAACCAGGAAATCAACACCAAATGTGTTGATTTCCTGGTTTGCACACATGAAAGACGTGAGGAAATCAGCGCCGAGCCAGAGAGTTACAAATCCGTTTTTTCTGTTCTTATGTTTGCAGCTTTTGACTGTTTTGTGGGCGGGTGGAAGCATCAATGCCTCTCAACGGGTAAATAGCTGTTTTCTAGATCAGCTCCATGTCAGGTTGGGATAAGGCTTAATGTGTTCTTGGCACATATTTCTCATCTAATGATTTTTCTTCTCCCCAAATCCGATTAAAACAGAGGAGTTTAGCGATCCATTTCCTGGTGTTGAGATAAGGGGAACGGTTTAACGGGAGGGCTAACGGCTGCTGTAACCACAGCTCATCTGCAGCCAGACAGCATCTCCTCCTCCTCCTCTCTACTCTCCTCCTCCTCCTCCTCTTTTTCCCCGACTCCCTTCTCCCTCTTCCTCCAGGGCCCGCTGGCTGGCAGGGGTTGCACCGGTCAGCCAAATCAGTCCAATTAGAGGGGCTCATTTGGGGCTGTTGGAGGGGATCAGGTGCTCGACCGGGGTGGTAAATCTCTGTAAAACCTGGAGCCCACTGTTCTCCTCATGGTATTAATCTCCCCCTCTCCCAGCTCCCACTGTTATCAGCGTTCCTCACATCCAGGGCTTCCCCTTTTTTCTTCCGACTGAAAGTATTTCCTGCAGAATTGGGGCATGGCGGCGCCGGCAGCCTCCCCCACCCCGAGGCGAGGAGCACTGGTTAGCGAGCTGAGTCCGGGCCAGCCTGCGCATGTGGATTATCCATCATCCTGTCAGTGCTTTTAATTCAGCGCACTGCAGACGCCTTTAAGGGGACTTGACCTGAATAAGTTGTTGTTTGTTTTTTGATGTAAAGGTCAGTCCATTTACTAATGATGCGTTGAGGAACGTGATTGGTGCTCGCCTCGTTGGCCGGCGGGTGCGGAGGGCAGGTGTGCGTTGGCAGGGCGCCATCCCCTCACAGGCGGGTGGAGAGGACGCGTAAAAGAGCAGTAAGCCGCTGCTCTGAAGCATGTATCTGCCGGGCCGGGAGGTAGGGAGGCATACAGTAAGAACAGAGGGACACCGAGGGGGGAGGAGGGGGGAGGCGGCTCCCCGGGGGGAGGCGAGGCCTTCCTCTGAATCAATACTGCAATCGAAAACAAAAGAGCATCCAGCATTCCTCCAGAGCACCAGGAGAGAATGAGCCTGGAATACAATATTTAAAAGTGTGTGTGTGTGTGTGCGTGTGTGTGTGCGTGCACTAATGTGTATGTACGCATGCACGTATGCAATTTGTGTGCGAGTCCACATGGATGCATGTGTGAGTATGTGTGTGCAATTGTGCATTCATGAATATAAATCTGCGGCATATGGGCATCTTCTGTATGTCGTGCACGTGCGCGTGCTCGTGCTCGTGCGCGTGCCTGCATATTAACATGCTGTGTGTTTTCATGAATATTTCATCTGCGTTTGTGATTATCCGTGTGTGAGAATCCAAGGATTCCTATTCCGCCGGTGTAATCTGAGGCGAGGTGAGCGGCGCTGAGGGAGATGGCGGCGGAGGAGCTGAGGCGTCAGGTAGCGCTAACAAGGCCAGCGCTGCTAGCTACCCGCGGCGTGCACGCTGCTAGCTACCGCGGCGTGCACGCTGCTAGCTACCGCGGCGTGCACGCTCTCGCCTCCTCCTGGGAAACCAACCTGCTCACCAGCCAACCGGCAGGCTAGCGGCCCGTTATCACGACACTCGGCTGGTATATGTCGTATGTACTGTCCCTGCTCATGGTGGATCAGGGTCACATGATGATATATATCATTCATTACAGGATATTCAATACTGTATATCCAATTTGCCGTTTCCGTCTGATGGAACTGTCATCTGGTTCATCAACCATATGTAGGAAGTGTCTCGGGCCCGCGGGACTGAGCCGGGAGTGTTTTCCCTCTGAAGCAGGTCTTCGTACTGTAACTCCACCAGGGGAGGGAAGCGAGAGATAACATGGGATAGGATTGTGCTAATCTGATTAAAAACACACTGGTGCTCTAACAAAAGTACAAAACACAGCTTTAGATTTGGTTCACTGACAATCTGGAAGTGTTCGGCTCAGATGGCAATCAGTGAGCAGGAGATGAGCTGATAACAACACAGAAACCTGCATGATCAGGATCCTGGTGAAGGTGGATCTTTACAGCCCATCCCTGATGTCATGTTTAGAGGTGTGTGTTACCAAACCGGGGGTCCAGGGGCTCCCCCGCCAAATGAGCATTATTTCAAATGCACTATTATTTCATTCACTAGAATTTAGCAC
This sequence comes from Hoplostethus mediterraneus, assembly GCA_034670385.1. Lineage (NCBI taxonomy): Eukaryota > Metazoa > Chordata > Actinopteri > Trachichthyiformes > Trachichthyidae > Hoplostethus > Hoplostethus mediterraneus. The sequence continues at coordinate 13,297,228 of JAXDDW010000007.1, forward strand.
AACTGGAAATAGGGGTGGGTGATTATCGTGTTTATAACCGTAATCGTCATTTTAATTATGTAATCGTGGCAAATTTTCAAAATGGTTGATTTCGATTGTTATTTAGGCGACAAGAACGAGGATCGTCTAGAAGCGCCAGTTAGCAAAGCAACCAGTGTGAGTGTGTGTGTGTGTGCGCGCGCAGACGTAACATCACTTTGAATGAATGAATGGGCCAAATACTTTCCCCAATACTGCGTTCATGAACTGTCCCCTTAAAAAATACTACATGGTATTCAGTCACATCCCTCCGTGTTCAGACAGGTTTGGACCGGTCGTTTTTTTGTGAGCCGCGAGCGAATGTGTCAAGCCGGGCAGGAAGTCAGACACAGGAACGGCATAGAGCATCCGGTCAATTTCAAAATAAAACACATTTCAAAATAAAACAAAATAATCGTTCATTAATTGTAATTGAGGTAGAAGTTTGAAATAATTGCGATATTGATTTTTAGTCATATCGCCCACCCCTAACTGGAAAATGGATGAAATGAAGAATGACGAACCCTCCGACTGTACAGACAAAAACCTCCTCAGATGAAAAACAACTTCATCAAATATGATTCTGCGGTCTGAAGTATATCTCTCTGCTGACACACTGCACAGAGCACTGAGATCACATGCACAGTGAACACAGTGTTGTAGCCCAGTCCAGTTTGGCCATTAGCTTTTAATGCTATTGACGGGTGAACGCTTCATGCCCCCGGGACCAAACTGAGCCTCTGATAAAGCGTAATGTAACTCACGCCTGTCGACGGTCGTGAAGGACGTCCTGCACTTAATCCACTGTCCCCGCAACGAAGCGTCGGGTGAAGAGGTGGAGGTTAGGGGTCGACAGCCGTATTATTTGGGATTATCGGGATATTGTTGAAGCAGCGAGGACAATTAACACGGTCACGGTCGGAGGAGGATGAGTGACTCAACGCTGTTATTATCTCAGCGCAGCACTGAGGCACCCTGGATGGGATTAACGCAGCGCGGCGTCTCTGTTGAGGGTGCGGCTGCTTTTTTCAAGAGGCCGAAAATCACATTATGAGAAGTGACTCGGGGGGGAGGGAAGACTCGCGGGTACTTCTGAGGCCCTCGGTCGCGTCGAGCTTCGCAGCGTTTTGACGGGGGAAACCGTTTATCGACGGCGAAACACCCGGACGATCACACACCTCACACGCCACGCTGGAGTTGTGTTTTTATCTGCTGCCGGGATCCCGCGGTGAAAGGCCTCGGTTATGTAAGGCGCGGCCGGCTGGATATATATCCGTGCCCACACACCGTCCGTCCCTTCACACCTACCCGCCCGCCGTGCCCATTTATCTACCCATCTATCCATCCATTCCACTTCCCTCTGATCTGACGCCCGCTCGTAATAAGCCGGCGCCCCCGAGTCTTTTATCTCCATCAGCCCCGTTCTATCACCGCCGCCATCTCCGGACCTCCCGCGTTAAAATTAGATCCCGATTACCACCGAGTGTCTATTACCTCCCGCCGCCCCCGCCGCGCTTTCAGCTCCGGCGCTTCGATGAAAAGCGATGCCCGGTGTTTGAAAACAACGTGTCGTTTCCTGGTTAGTCGAGGTGAAAGATGTTTCCCGCGGCGACCCGCTTGAGTACTTAGGCTCGTCGTCTTCGTGGCGTTCGGGGTAATCGCCGCGCGGCTCGGCGGTCCGTCGCTCACCGACGCCAGGCGAGGCGAGGCGAGGCGAGGCAGGTCATGTGCAATAAGTGGCTCCTCGGTTTCCTCGCTCGGCGGCCCACACGCTGAGGTGTTAGCTTTAATGGGCTCGGGGTCGGCTCTTAATGGGTGTGTGTGTACATGTGTGTGTGTACATCACCAGTGTGTGTGTGTGTGTGTGTGTGTGTGTGTACGTGTCATTTTGCTGGTTCACACTTTTTCACAGGGTTTGTTTAGGATCAGGATTGTGGTTTATTGTTTGGGCTAGAATTAGGATCAGGTTTAGTTGGGGTGAGGGTTAAGTGTGCGTGTGTGTGTGTGTGTGTGTGAGATCCAAGGCTATGCTGGTGGAACAGGCCCCACTGTACCATTTAGTGTCTCCGGGAGATAATTGGGACCTTTCCCCAGGTGATTACCATTCAGAGGGAGTTAGGATCAAAGCGAGGACGCCCGGGGAGCCGAGGAGAGAGAGAGAGAGGGCACGGCGTGGCTCGCGGTAATCTCCTCGAGATAAAAAACGCCTCTCTCTCTCTCTCTGCCTCGCCCCCGGGTGCTCCCACAGTTCCTCCCGGCGCCTCGCTGTCACCGGGAGGCGGACCTCTCGGTTACACTCGCCTAATTCAGCGAGATTTCAAAAGATTAGATGAGGATCGGTACGATATGAGAGCCAATTTGAGGCTGGAATCAGAATCAATTTACTGGCCCGAGAGCAATTCATGTAGTAGAGGGGGATTTGTGACAGCTAACATAGTGACATGGGCACACGGTGGCGAACCTGGCAACCGGGATAATAGGGCATCACGTTGAGTGCAACAGGACACACAATACACAGCAGGCTGCACACATCACTCACCCAGTCAATCACTCTGCACTCCGAGATGCTTCCCGTGGGTGTTTTTAAACCTGCACATGCATCATTTTTTCCCTCACCCTCTCGCCTCGTCTCTTCACAGCGCACACCGTTTTACACCAGTGTGCTCATTGTGTGGCTGTGTTGCATCAGCGCTCCGCACCGCGAGGCCGACCACCTCCGAATCAAGCCGGCGACGACGCAAACGCGAAAACCAAATCAACTGGGGGGTTTGTTTTTTTTCACCCGCCTGTCAGTGAAACGCAGCCCGGGCATGAATTGATGACTAAAGTTGCGCCCCGCCCCAGCTGACGGGTTCAACCGGCGAAGTGAAATAATGAATCACAGCGTTAACAAAAGACGAAGAGCGAGCGTCGCTTTTTTTTGTTTTGCACGGATGGATAAAAAACGTGATTCCACCTCAAAGGCATTTTGTCCTTTTCCTGTTAAAAACTGAGTAGATTAGTTTTTTTTTTCCCCCTCCAGCTGGTTACTCTTAAGATAACGCTGCTGCAGAAACACATCAGCGCTTAAAGGCCACGGAGGGGCAATTTCAGATTTCACTTTTCACGTCTTTGTCATTCTTATCCTCTTCCTGTGCGTCTGGTCACGTACAGGAAGGTGAGGCGGCACTTTGAATGCAAATACCTGCGCTACCCTATCTATCTCGAGGCCGGGGCGCTCGCCGCCGACGGAACAAGCGGGGGGGGGGGGGGGGGGGGGGCGCCCGGCTGCATTATTCACACAAGCAAATGAAAGTGTACACCCGTGGGAGAGGCAGGAAGCGAGCCCACTGGAGAACACACATACATTTGACCTGGCCTTCTGTTCGCGCCGCTTCCCCGTCTCCCGGTAAATCCCCACTTCACCGCGGAGATGCGTACCGGAACAGCCAGGCGCGTCCCCGGCGGACGGCTCCAGGCGGCCCCAGATCAGCCCCGAGCACGGTTAGGAACACAATAATCGCTCAATGTGAAATGAAGACCTGTGCAATTCTTCAAATGTGTCAAGCGCCCCCTTGACGCGGTGGAGTTTTACCCTTGTGAAGCATCAACACTCCAGACGGCGGTGCCCAACGTTCCCAAAAAAAGTTCATGCCAGGAACTGGAATCTCAATCAAAGTCTTCGATGCACGAGGAGCAGTTGTAGTGTGTATTAAATGCACAGTGTAATAACGTGCACACTATTTACCTTATTGTGTCTCCGTGTGCACGTGTGGGTGGATGGGTATCGATTGCCTTTAAAGAGAGCGAGCGACTGACTGACTGAGTGCTGCAGAGATGTGCAGAGGAAGTGAATGAGCGCTCCCCCTTTCCTGCACAGTCCTCCCTGCAGCTAGGCCACCGTGCCTCCGGGCTCCTTGCTCCGGGGCGCCAGGATATCCTGCTGCAGTGCAGTGCGGCCCCCTGGGATACGAGGGGGGGGGGGGGGGGGGGGTGTGCAGCTAGAACTGACGTGAATGCAGAGCCGCAGCTTTGGTCGATAAACCGCGGGGGCGTGACTGATATGCTTGAACAGTGAACTCAAGTGTTTGGAAACGTGGCACATTTTCTTCTACGGCGACTTGGATACTCTTGGATGTTTACCTGGTCAATAAAGTAGAAAATGTTAAGAGTATTGTCAACTAGGGTTCGATCAATATATCGGGCCAATACGTTTTTTATCGGATATCGGCTGGTAATGTCAACCGCCTCCGATATGACGGACGTTCCTGACCGCAGCTGCAAGGAACCTTATTTTCGGTAATTCATCTTCCAACCTTTTGACTGGATTCCAGTTCAAATCCATTCTGGGTTGTTCTAATATGAGTCTAGAGCAAAATGGGAATAACAACTGGTTTTGACTGGGATTGGGCCTGGTGGTAATCTGGTGGTTGGGTTAGCCTGGTTGATAGAGAGACTGTCAGATTAACCAACAAATCACAGTTTTAATCCCTGCAACTGGCAACGTGTCCATCAACATCCACCGCTACCCGTTAATTCACTATAGGTTGCTGCAGATTAGAGCATCAGATCAAGTGTAGAACAAGCTGGAGGGCCAATCTGACCCTCCCAGGCATAGGTGCCGATTTCTGTTTTTGCCAGCGGGTGCTCAAATGAAGTGAATACCACCAAGGTGAAGATTGTCACAAAATCACTTTTATTGCGCTTGCTTTAGTAATTACCGTGGTGCAGGATACTGTCATCTGTCAACGTAGACACACACCCAAACCAAATGCAACACTGCTCTGCTACAAATTCATCCCTGGTGGTGGATCCTCACTCTGACTGTCTTTACACTCGGTATCTCTCTCCGTTTATACGTTTTTACCCGATCATCACCGTGTTTCACACTTGCTGTGTCGCTAGCTAGCAGCTACGTGATGGAACAACGTTGGTTTAGCGACTCTAACGTTACATTGGCAGTTGGCTACGTGGCCACGCCCCTTAACGTAGCCTACACACACACAGAGCTGGAACAAGTTTAACTGGATAATGCGATTTGTAGTTAAAACGTTCACCGATAATAATCAGTAATAATAGAATAAATAGATGCATTTTTTTTTTAAATATGCAGTTTTTTAATAGTTTTTTTATACGAGCACCGGAGCACCCACGTGATCGGTCCCAACAGTAGAAGACTGCCCCGGTGTGAATGTGAAGCAGGGTGTTGAAACCCTCCACCAGAGTAAAATAAATACTTAAAAAAAATCTGATTTGGGGCATCCCGGTGGCAGACATGAAGTACAACCTGAGGATTATGTATGGACGAGCGTGATGCCATTTATCATTGTTTGCCAGGCATGTCCTCCCCCCAAATCAGGATCTGATAAGTCGGTCCTGACCTGCACAATACTTTATCACAGTCATTCTAGCTGCTTGATGTTTATTATGATACATGCCTGTGGGTGTTTTCTTATTCCTCAACATTACGCCGGCCCACAAGCCATCATTTATGAGGTATTATCCTGTTTAAGCTGTAAGACGCCTCTAGTAACGCGCCAGCGAAGGCCGACGCGCCGGATTCCTCCACATGCAGTGTAATACCGCCAACCAGGGCAGGACTAATAAAGGTTCGTGTTCAGAGGTGAGATAACACGTAGAGGGGATTTATCAGGTTGGCAGTCAGACTTCAGTCTTGTCTCATCCCAAAAACAGGTTTTCCCCCAGACGTCTCCGGGACTCTGACTTGCAGCTCACGTTCTTGTGGCGTGCGGACGGCGGCTTCGTTTGCGACGAGGCTCGCATCGAATACCGACAACAGCTTCGTTTATTAAGCCTCAGCCATATTGTATTCAGCACAGGCGACCTCTTTAGGCCTCGAGCCATTCCCCAATTACAGCACTTGATATTGAAATCAAATGAAATAATAACACAGATTAGCCTGTTATTGGCCTGATGACTGAACAAGTCCACACAATATACTATTCAATAAAACGCCATCATGGCTTCAGGGCCTGTTTGATCTATAGATGATGTTCCTCCTGAAGGGGGTGTGCCCGGCCTGCTGACAGCGCCAAGCTGCAAAAACTTACTATCAGAAACCTGGCAACCCAGCGGGAAGGTGTGAGAGAGTCTAGTCAGAAGACGAGTACCTAGGGTGTACCATGTCCCACGAGTGCTATGTACACACCCACATACACACACATTGACATGCTGCACACCCACATACACACACATTGACATGCTACACACCCACATACACACACATTGACATGCTACACACCCACATACACACACATTGACATGCTACACACCCACATACCTAAACACACACACACACGTTACCCCAGAAATGATATTGATATTACACATAGACACACAAACACACACATTGACACGTACACACTCAACCAGCCAGGCTTCACACACACACACACACACAGTTGCACACAGCCACTCAAATGTACACACACACACACACTCACACACATACTTCCAGACATTTCACACTCACTGACATGCCCAGTCTACCACATGTACCACAGACATTTCACACATCCTCACACAAGCACCCACCACCGCCATGCACTCTCTCTCTCACACACACACACACACACACACACACACACACACACACACACACACACACTCCCTCCGCGGCAGCACTGTGTCATTGTCATCATGAGTGCTGAGTGTGAATCCTGCATCAGCGGCGACGTCTCGTCATCTCCTCTGGACCGATTGGCTCTCCACTCTCCTCATGCCGCCGACCTCCCGCCTCCCTCTAGCGTGACCTCGGCCTCCGGCGTGACCTCGGCCTCCGGCGTGACCTCGGCCTCCCGGCTGCCTCCGGCGTGACCTCGGCCTCCGGCATGACCTCGGCCTCCCAGCACCCAGGAGAGTGGAGAGTACCAAGTTTTAATTACTCTTGTTTCTCTGCTGGAGGAGATTTTGTCGGCGTGCTCGTCCTCTTTATCTCCTCTGGACAAATCTCCGCTCTCGTCTTGCCGCTGCCTCTTGTTTGACCTCGGCATCCAACGTTGCATTCATGTCAGTGGGGATTCAACCCGCCCACGCGGCTGTGGCGAGGGTCGTTCTGTCTCAGAGTTCAACTTGTATTCCCCTAAGTGAGATTTTCTGGATGTGTAATATTTCCAATATATGTGAGAAACGGGACCGTTTGGTTCTGTTGTGTGTGAGACTGTTACACTTTAAGACTGCGAGTGTGTGTGTGTGAGTGTGTGTGTGTGTGTGTGGGTGGGTGGGTGGTGGGGGGAGGGGGGGCTGCCGGCTGTTTGCTATTAACCCTAACCCCTGCCAAATCGTGTTCCCAGGTAGTATCTAGCAGGAAGCTTGTATGTACCGTCTTTCCCTTGTGACTTGAACGCAGCATGAGTACCCACATGTGGAAAGTAACTACTAAGTACTCTTATTAGGGTTATTATGTTATTTTTACCAGTACTTCTGGTTGACTCTTTCCACCTCACGGTGCCGGCCGGTTTCCCAAAAGGGTCTCGAAGCCAAAAGCATCTTAATTCCCTTCTAAGCCGATGGACTAAGATGGCGTCAATGCTGAGATGTTTTTTAGAAACCAGGCCAGTGAATCCTCTGAGGAACACATATGGTTTGGGTGAGTCTATTTTAGTGGGAATTCAATGAGAACCTTTTAATAGTCCAGGACAGTCGCTTCATTGAAACTGAACCTGTGGTGACAGAGCTGAGCACCAGCTGCCAAGTGAGAACCTTCGTAGAAGTTGATGATTACTACACGGTCAGGATGAGGTGGGCTGCTGTCAGAATGTAATCCACTACACATTACTGATTACTATGATGAGTACTGTAATCCAGTGATGTAATCCAGTTACGTTTGGATCACTTTGGTAGAATATTATGTAAAACAAACGTATTCCGGTTGATTCCAGTTTACTGATTGTGATTTCAACCAGCAACCAGCAACCAATCCAGTTATTGGTGATGTACGTCGCATTTCTGGGTCCATTTTCTTGTTCGGTGGTGTATTGTTCTTATTCTGTGGATATCTGGCCAAAATCAATAGACCAGAATGCAGTGCAGCGGATCTGTCGTCAGTAGCGTGTGAAATGTAACGCCCTCTTCGACAGGTTTTCTTGTAATTTGAACCCTCGGGTACGAAACACCGCGGTATCGTTTCTCCACTGGAAAAACGTACATACCTGTTCAGTGAAGCTCCTTCTCTCACTGACTGGAGCTCAAGAAGAAAGTTCATCCCTTCATCACAAAATAACTCTTGAGCATCACAAACTGATCTGAGGACGTTTCCTTTAACCGTTACTTCATATTGTGTTAAATTGGGTTTGTAGCTAAAAACTCACCATCACCAAAGTACAGTGTCTGTAATCTGATTACTGTGGCTCAGTGGACTGCCAGGTCAGTGGACTGTATGCACTCAGAGCTGTAATTGACTGTAGCTGATTAAAGGTTGACATTTTTTTCCTTATCAATTCTGAATTGTCACCAGACCCCCATTGTAATGTAATCCCATTACACGTAATCCATCACCCGCTAACCCGCTAACCCCTCCCCCAATGCAAAAGCAAGCATCGACCCGACACGTCACCCGCTAAACCCCATTGATATGTACAAGGAGGCATTGATCGCTCCCCGTCCCTCCGTCTAATCCGCGGAGTACATGAGCCGCTAATGTTTAAATCAAAATCAATACATAACTTAATCATTCAAACTCGTCTCTAATTTGTTTGTCACCATCGATCGCCTCGGCCCGTCTGCCTCTCTCTCTCCAGCCGTCAGTTAAGGTGTGATGCGAGCAGGCTGGCGCCGCCCGGGGGGGTTTAACCGCTTAATGGGGAAGGGGTTTTACGACCGGGCGCGCCTGACATCATGATCCATCAAACGTTACGACCTCGGGGGCCGTAAGTACAACTAATTTGGAGGGAACGGTCGAGACGGAGCGGCTCGACTGATTCCTCGTCCCGCAGACAGCAGTGTAGTTGGACCGTGAGTATCGCTCCTCTGTGCGTCCATATAACGAATGTATGGTTTTAATATGTCGGCCCACCTACAGCACTTCAGGAGCTGCTGGCCGTTTAATATGTCTGCTGTATGAGGGCATGGGTATGGATAGACTTCATTTCCACACCTGTCTTTGAACACATCGCTAAAAAAAATTAATTCCCAAATTCCCAATATCTATTTTAGAAAAAAAACGCTACATTAAATTCATTGAGTTCAAATGACTCAAACGTTATTATCAAGGGTGCAAATTACTTTCTGAAAGTTTGATTCCATCTTGTACGCCGCAAGTACTGTTTTAGCTAAACGGGGGAATCAGCGCCCTCTACAGGCTGACGAAGTGCAGAGCAAGGGGAAACTGTACAGCAACTGAACAAATCAATGGAGGGGAAACTATTTCCCACCGACCACAAGAGATGGAGAGATCATTCACCACCATCATCAAACATGAAAAGGCAGCTAGGGTAACCTTTTTTTAGGGAAGGACTGACCAACGTTGGTCCTGCCCCCCTGCACCCTCTAGACCAAACTTGCACGCTTGCTTATTCTCATTTTGCAAGAGTGGGTGTCATTTTCACCTTTGCATTACTTTCCATGTCCGGCGTTTAGCTAACGCTGTCACGCAGAACGGCTTACATCGAGTCTGTAGAGTAAGCTTCGGTTCCTGGACCGCCGCCGATGTTACGAGCAACCGGTAGCGGAGTGTGAGACTCAAAATCCTCGGCATCCTAAAAATAGCCGAAACAAATAACATACAATAACGACAAAGCTCTCCAAATGATAATCCATTTTTTTATTGACAGGCCCGATCCTTTCATCCTCGCTGTTCCCCGCGTGAAAACCCTGCGTCAGCAGCAGAGGCGATGAGAACCTGAGGCAGCAATTATGGTTCACATAAAGCCATGGCGTACTGTGTTCATCTGAGCAGCCCTGACCGGAGGACACGGCGATGGATTCACTTCCAGCGTCCAAAACAAGACCTCGCTCTCCTCCAGCACGTCTCTTATTAGTCCCTTTGAAACAAATTAAACAGAAGCTCGTCCATATCGTGGGGATTTAGAGGCATCGAAGCCCGCCTTTGTTAGCGACCTGGGTATTGGAAAAGCCCGACGCTTTGTCAGTGTTTTTCAGGGCTTTGAGGGATTGAGGTGTTCGGTAACGAGAGGCGATCACCGTCCGGCGAGGATCCCTTCAAAGAATAAACCTTCAAGAAGAGTCTTTCCGTGAGACGTGGGCTTGTGCTTTGGTTTCAGAGCGATAGTTGATCTGTCACTTAACATGGCCTCCCCACTGGACGTTCAACCCGTGGTGAACTCACGCCCCAACGCCGTTTACCCCGCAACACAATATATCTGAAGGTCCTTTGATCCGTGTGTTTTATCATGATCAATTAAACAGTAATGGTATCTTCGTGCAGTACTATATCTTAGGTGGGGGGTTGGGAAAAATGGCTTCTTAGATGCATTGCGATTCTCTCGGACAATTCTGCAGAAAAGATGCAGAAAAATCAATAATCCATCCATTTTAAAACATCTTCACCCAGTTCATTATTCCATAACTCCAGGATCCAGTTTGCATCAACCAAGGACTCCATCCTGTAAAAAGCACCAATGAATCAAATGGCTGCACCTCCCTGAAGTACTCCTTTACTCACCCGAGACTGAATTTCTCTCCATTGTCATAAATAAAGAATTCACCGGCCGAGGACCATCAACCGGCTGCAGTTACCAAACACAATAACAATGGTGAAGCTGCGATGACGTCCTGAGCGGTGTTGACTGCAGTGTGAGGACGGTGTCGTTGGCGACGGATCCGACGTCGCTCCCGGGCACAGCGGACCCCCCCAGGGGATCCCCAAGATGGAGATAGAACAAAGAGGGGAGGGGAGGGAAGGGCAACGGCGTAACGGGGGCAGATATGTAGGGCAGGTAAACCTATGAAGGTAAATGACAGGAAGAGGCGGGGTTCAGGTGTGGTGGTCCTGCCCCCGAACCTCGGCTATTACAGCGCCAAAAGGTGCCATCAATCATTCTGAAGGAGGTCCAGCACCTGTTAATGTGAAGATAACCCACTCAGACATGTTTTCGGTCTGTAACCATGGCAACGGTGACAGGAAACGGTCTTTAGTACGATGATTTTTATATGATATCATTGTGATGTCGGAACTGCATGGATGCAGTGATGTAAAGAAGTGGTCTACTCACGAGGCGGCAGCTGCTCAGATACTCTATGTGATAGACTACATTTCCCAGAATGACTTGTGACAACCGCTCAGAGAGATGAACCTGGACTGGTCTGGAGTCAGCTGGGTTGGAAAGAGTGATAACTAACAGCGATAGTGATACCAAGTGAGTTTTTCCAGTCGAGAAAAAGTGAGCTGCTGTGCCCCTTACTCAAAACACACCATGCCTTATGTGGCTGCATTGCATTCTGGTCTATCTCGGCTACTGTCAGTGGAGAAATTGGAGTCTCTTCCTCTTCTACGATGGATTTCTCCCTGTAAGGTTGTTGTACATCGGGGCAAAATGGAGGGTCTAGAAAGAAAGAGGTTTCCCCGTACTCCATCATGGCTGTGCTGGAGGTATCTTGAGGTGATGTATCATCTGTGTGATAGCCTATCCCAGCATGCATTGGGCAGAGGGCGGGGGAAACACGCTGGACAGGTCGCCAGTCCATCACAGGGCGAACAGCATGTGTTTGGACTGTTGGTAGAAACCCACAAGGCCACGGTGTGAACATACCAACCGGGACCCGAACCCCAGGAGGCCGTGGTGCTGACCGCCAAGCCGCTGTGCCGTCAGACGTTCCATCAGATTTTAATTGGAGGCAAATCTCCCCGGGGGGTCCTGCGCTGATTTGTATTGCTGGTTATTTTTGATAAAAACAGTTTGTCTCACTGCTTTCAGTTGTTACCCCCCCCCTCTATCCCCCCCCCCCATCTTGCTCTGTATTCACAAGGTGACAGAGATGTATGGCAGGTGGAGTTAGAAGAGGGCCGGCGTGGGGAATGAGCTGCGGCCTTCGTCTCTGAGTGGAATCGATTGCTAGTACATAGTCGAGGGAAATGAGCGAGATCTGACCGCCCTCCGATTGGCCGGAGTCACTCATGGACAGAATCACAACGAGGGAGGGGAGCTTAGCGCCGGAGTGAGTGTGTGTGTGGGGGGGGGGGGGGGGGATGCCTGAGGGAGTGTGTGTTTTTAGTGTGTGCATTTCTGTGTGTATCTGGTTGTGCAGCTGTGGCGTTTTGAATGAGTGAGTCTGTGTGTGTGTGTGTTAACTTTCTTACCTTTCTCTGATGTTTTTCTTTTCTTGTGCAACATCATTTAGCGGGTTGTCCGTACGGCAGTTATTTTATTATAGATGGAGACCCACGGGGCACCGACCGGCTCCGCGGAAGATCCTGAACAAGATATCCACTCACAGAACAAAATAAATCTGTAAGCGTGATCGGTAATGAAAAGGAAGCTGCTAAGATATATCGTAATCCGCTGGAGAGGGCAAACCAATTGAGTTGCGCCTCTCTGGATATGAAATTACTGCCTGTAAATGGATGAGTTACTGTGTGATAGCGCGGCCGTAATGACCTGGGGAAAATTAAAGAATCGGCACGATCGGTAGTTTGAGACGGTTTCTAAAGCGCCGTTTCAAACACGCCTCGCCGCCGCCGCTCAATTTGAGGAACTAGCAGAGCCGAAAGGACTTCCATCCCTGACCGAGTTAGCAGAAGGGTAGAGACTTAGCGGGGAGGAGGAGAAGGCGGCGGGGTGGAAAGGGCGGGGTTGCCGCGCTGGAAATGGAGGCCATAGATCTGTTTGTTTGGGGATTAGGTCGGATTAGGCCTCTAATACCCTTCCCTCGTGTGCATAATTGAAAAATGTGTCTCTGCCCATCGAAGGAAGATGAGACTGCTGAGCTTCAGCCCCGTCGCGAGCGCTCGATTTAGGCTGACGAGCTCCGAGGCGGCGGCGGCGGCGGCGAGAGGAGAGGAACTTTTAACAATGCGTTTTTTTACTCCACCAACAATTGGATTCCGCTCAATTGCACCGAAGTCAGCCCGTCCCTCTGTGTCGGCGAGGGAAGAGCTTTTCTGACTGCGGCAACAATGCTGGAGACAGCTCGCATCCAACCAGCCATTTGTTCTTCGGCCATGAGGAGAGTGGCTGTCATTGGAGTCTGTAATAGAGTGCCTATCTCCTTGGATGCTTTGTGTTTTTCCCCCACAATGCTGTGTATCCCCAGCTGGCCCCCCCGCTAGTCTTGAGCGCAGGTATTTGCTGGAAAGTTCCTCGCTACACGACACCGCCGTGTAATTGTGTCGCTAATGCGGAGATCCCAGCGGATCCGAGGGCCAGAGCACGCTTAAGGTGTCCAGAATCCGTTGTGATTGTGTTTTATATCCCTCTGCTGGATGATACAGCGAGAGGAGATGTATTGGTATGAATCAGATCAAACGGTGCTGTGGTGCTGGATGAGACTTGAGCAGAGAGGTGATCTTTTATTTGCCAAAGGGACATGTGAAGATCTCCCCGCCCAGGTGGAGGTAATACGCTTGAAATGCGGTCGTAGATCCAATCAAAGTGTCAGGACGTTTTGAGGAATGTCAGGTTTACCTGCAAGTTCTCAGTTTTTTTTATGTCAGGCCACTTGGATCATCTGTCTTGTATCTTAAGTCTGACAACACACGCCGCGATGAGGCCGGTTGTGTTTCAGATTCAGCCGTCACCTCGCTCGGGGCCGCTGAAGCACAGTGTAGTGAACAGACGTGACTGCATTTTCACTGTGACTTCTGAATACTTCTCATCTGAGGGACAAATAGGATAGAGTGTTTGAAAACTGACATTTACTCTCCATATTTTTTTGTTGAATTATTGACAACATTAGTGAAAGGATCCCTACAGAGATAGACCTTTGTTTAACCTCCTCCTGCAACAACTCACCAACAACTCACCTCATCTTTTCAGGTTTCAGAGCGAGACTTCTCCTTGAGCCAGACTTCTGTTTCTGGTTAAACAAAGGTCTATCTCTGTAGGGATCCTTTCAGACACTTCCAATATCAATCTGAGCCTGTTAGTGGCAAAAACAAGCACTTTCAGTGGACGTACTTTGATCGTCCCACTTGCCCCTACAGATTACATTGCAGCAATTGCAGCCCGTTTCGCGACTGCTGACTGAGGCGATCTACCGGAGCAATTCCAAAACTTTTTGTACCTATTTTGTGGTATAAATGACTAATATGTACAAATAGAGCCCAGGTTTAAATACTGGAGTTCCCCTTTAAGATAGCGGCTAGGTGGGTTAAGTGAATGAGTAATGCTCCTCCATCTTCCACAGTGGCCATGAAGCAAGGCCCTTAACTCCAGTGGAGAGGCTCAGTGGCCGGCGGTACAAGGTCCGTTGTGAATGAAATTAACTGTACAACAGGTTTTTGTGCTCATGGGTTCACTCGACATCGCCTCACACCATCGCATCCTTGGGTACCTTCCAGTGAGACATTTGATCTCTTCCACAGTTAATTATGAGTCAAGCTATTAAATATCCGCTCAAGTGTAATTCAATACACGCATGTGGCCCGCTGAACCACAGGCATGTAATTGAAATGCAGGTTTTAAAAAAAAAAAATGAGTTAGTCAGAATGGCAGGAGTGTTTTCATCCTTTGAAAGAGTCTGAGAGGCGTGTGATTAGATGAGACTGAGCGATGACCTTTTTTTCAGTTTCCAGTACACCTTAATTAAAATTCATCCTCCAAGGCCAAAAGACTTCTCTCATTTGGCCGATGTATTCCCTCCAATGAAAAGGCAGATTAAATGTGACCAATGCTACCATTCAGCAAATGAATAGCCGGCGCTGTTTGCCTTGGCTGGGGCTGTATGAAAGTCACTGTGAATAGACTGGAGTATCAGGGCTCTTAATTTGATACGGTCTCAAATTGGTTCGGTTAGCCATCAGTGAACCACCTGAGCTGAACACCGCCTCGAAGCTGGTGGATAATGTGAAGCAGCAAGTGTTTTCATAATAACTCACTCCCAAGATTCTTCAAATACTGTAAGTTGTGTACAGTCGGCAAGGTGAGGTGTAGATGTTGAATAAGACGTTCTTGCATCTCTGGTGTTCGTAGGATTGTTGCGGAGGCGTTGCTCAGAACCATGTTCTTTCTGGGAAGACGTCCCGATGGGAGGAGAGCACCTTAAACCATAAAACATCTATTTGCAGTCTCCTCCAGCTACGCTCTCTCTCATCAGCACCATTCCCCCTGACTTGCTGCAGTGATTGAGAGATAAACCACAACATGTTTTTTCCTCCAGTTTTTGTTTCATCAAGGCTTTTTTTTTTGCACAATATTCCATTCTGCTGCTGCAGTATTTAGATGCTACTGTTAATATGATACACAATACGCTGGCTGTGTGTGTGTGATTGTATGCAGCCTATACCACCGCCCTCCCTCCAGTGTAGCTGCAGGTTTACACTGTGCACATCACGGTCTTATCAAGCCGATGACAATAGACACACTGCATGATGGTGGCTGCAGGGCTGCCGTTATCGGATCGGACAAGGTCAAGTGCGGCACTCCCAGTTTTGAGGCGAGCAGAGTGCGCTTTTCTCCTGCCCTAACTATGACGCCTACACAATCTGACATCTGTTGATATAACACCGGGGCCACACTGCCAGGCGAGTATCGAGGCGATGGCAGGATCGGTGGCGTATAAATCTCCACTCTGCCGCAAAACGAACTGGACGTGTTTATGTAGCGGCGGGAACTGAAGAAAAAAAAAGCGTGAAACGTCTTAGGTGAGAAAACATGTTTACCAGAAGTGGGAAATCAGGATAGCATATTTCATCGGAGATCATAACTTCCGTAAACATGTTTACTTGACGGGAGTGTTTGTGCTGGACTGATAAGGGTTTGTCCTAAAACGCTGTGGAAGGCATCGGGGACCCTGGGCGTGTTGGCGGTTGGCATCAGGGGCCCCTCAAGAGTCCCATTTTCATAATACCACGGGTGATGTGGAATTCGTATAAACAACCAGTGGATGTTTACAGCCGCGCGGCGTGCCGGAGTTAAAATAAGAGTTCACACGAGGTACGTAGAAATCTAATATGTTGCCGTCAGGGTGATTAGTACTTGGAGGACTGTGTGACGCGTAGGCTTGTGACTTTGCATCATCCATCAGGATACTGTGCAAAGATGCTGTGGGGGGCCCCTGTGTTAGGTTGGAGCCCAAAGGGAAAGGGAAGGGAAAGGTGTTCCTGCTGAAGAGTGGTGATCAACCCCTGAAAATAAAACACTATCTTCTCAAAACCTCCCAACATGAACATGCACATGAACTCTGGTGGTCAGAGTGACTGTGGCCGACCACTAAAAAGTCCCGGATTCCCCTTGGCAAAACCCTAACCCTTTACCGAGGGATCACTGTGGATAACTGATCACTGTGGAACGTCATTTTACCTTTTCAGGCTGTTTGCATTGTATTAAACAAAGGAAGAAAACAGAGGCTCTGTGCATTTGTTGCGTAAGCCGAACCATTGCTGGTGAAACTGTTAGCATCTTAAATGGTTCATTCCGCAGATCGTCTTGTGACCCTGGCGGTCCTCGTCTCTCGGCTCAACAACAAGACGAAACAATTGTTGAACTGCAAATGCACACCGGAAGGCGGGGCTACCTGCACATCCATTCCCATCCCAACCACATATGACATAGCCATCTTGACCTTTACCTGTTGGGTTGTCTCCACTGTCAACAGACTGTAAAACACTACAAATGAATAACTTTATTGAGCCGTCATGAAGAGAAAGTGGTACCAACGCTAGCCAGTTAGCTTTGCCCCACTAGCAACCTGTGTTGATGACCTGTGTTCAACATCCAGCAAACAGTTCTGCTGATGTGTGGCAGCAGTGCAGTCAATACGTGTCGTGCAGTATGTCGGGTTAATAACAATACTTTTGCAACCGGAATCAAAAAATGATTCTCTCATTTTGTCATGTGACGCATTAAATCTGTATTTTTCCTGAGGCTAAGATTTAGTCCCCCTTTTTTTTTTTCGGCTCGGTGGATCACGATGTGCTAGATACCGTGGAAAAACACAATCTTCTTATTGTCACATTGTAAATAGAACGGAGAAGGGAATGAAACACAACCGGGCGTCAATAAGCATAAAACAGACTATTTTGGTCGGGCGTCCTCGTGTCTCTGCATGGTCCCGTGCTGCAGAGCTGCATTGTGCTGTGGATGGGTGAGAATAAACAAGCAGGACCACGGGCCTCTATAATGAGTTTCCTCTCAGGAGATTATGAATGGAGACTCTCCACTGTGGCGCTATGTTGTTGTTCAGAGGCTTTTTTTATTTTTTGCTGGGGAATTGGATAAGCGTGTGTTTTCCAACCAAGAGGTATTAAAAGTAATTATACCAGCAAGATAAACATAATTAGCACGGCACGGAGCGCCGCGCCTTTTTCCCGGGAATTTTCCACCGGTAATTATCTTGGTATGGTTCAACAGTTTGCTGGCCATTCTAGACAGAGATTCATGTATCTGTGGGCATTGTCTGTCTTCGCCACTTAGTGGTTCTTTCACCGCAGACTTGATTCACTCGTCCATTAGTTATCATTGAGCTAACGTGTCTGCAGAGAAATGAGGCCGTTTTAACCTCATTGTAAAGTGTGCATTGAGTTACCTCTGAATGAATGAATCTGTTTTACTCTCACCGCAGTGACCCTGAACGCAACAGGAAACCACCTCCTAGGCTTTATGTGAGTTCAGAAGCGATGTGGCTGGTTTCCAAAGTTCCCTGTTGCCGCCTTTGGAGATGACAGCCTACAACGCTCCTGTGTGTCGGCAACTCCCTCGCAGAGTCGAGTCAAGTCAAGTCGAGTCGAGTCAGATCTATTTATAAATCCCTTTTAACAACCAGGTTTGTCACAAAGTGCTTCGCAGAGATAAAAACAAAAAAGGAACAAGCACCATCACCAAGGGGGTGAAGGGACGGAGGGACGGTGGGACAGTGGGTACAAGTCCGCCCAAAATAGATCCTGTGTTTGTGGCTCACAAGAAGAATGGGGTTTGAGAGGTGTGTGTGTGTGTGTGTGTGTGTGTGTGTCATGGGCAGAATGGGGTTTATTATAATGGCTAAATATATAACAGCCAGGCAAGACAAAGGGAGATACCTGACCCAGCGGTGTGGGCGTAGATCCGCTCAGTAATAGTGAATCATGTGTTCCCTAATGTAGGTTACTGAGTGTAGGCCTACCTGAACTCCAAACCACCACGGACGCTAGCTGGAGAAGCAGATCGGCACATACATGAACCGTGTCTGCACCAAGTCGTGCACTTAGAAACGCAATCAACTGCTCACAGCCACAAAAGCTGATGACCTCCAATATGGCCGCCAGAGGGCAAGGTACCTGAAAGCCCTCTATAGAGATGAAACTTGTAAATTTCCCATTTTTTTTCTCCCCCCTGAAGGCGATTCAATTATTGGCCGCAACCCTTTAACGGTGTAAGGCGGACTTACCAGCAGCTACCAGATTGTGAAACGATTATTCTGTAAAGCAATCAATCTCATTTCAACTTCACTGTGTGTGTGTGTGTGTGTGTGTGTGTGTGTGTGTGTGTGTGTGTGTGTGTGTGTGTGTGTGTGTGGTATATATAAGGTATATGATGACATCAGCCAGCCACAGTCCACAGTTTCTGTAGCTCACAAGCAGTGAAGAGTGAAGAGACAGGGGGACAGATGGACAGAAGAACAAAGGGGTTCATGATGCCGTTCTGATGCTGCGATGCTGCGACGACGCTGCTGCCTCAGCGATGCGTGTCACTCCGAGCTTCAACTTGATTAATGAGGCTCCGGCTCCCGTGAGTCCCTCTCACAGGGACAACGCAGATCAATACGCAATGAAAGCTTGCCTCTGAACACCCTTGTTCACTCCCACCGCAAGGGTTGTCGCCGCCGAAGCCGAGTGATTGAAACGTTTGGGCGACGGCACCGTGTGCTATTTCGTCAACCCAGAAGGACTGTAAACACCTTAAAGCAGGTCAGCGTTTGAGACGGCGCTTGATAGTGTTCTGTATGTCAAGAAGAAAATAGCTGCATGCTCCAGATTCTTCGTTGGGAAACAATGAGAGTGCTTTTAAACTGAAGTGTCCTCGTATCAGTTACACTCCTAATAAAGACAGCGTTTTCATGTGGAAGTGTGCCGGTGCGTGACTTTGTCCTCTATTCTTACTGTCTTCTTGCGTCCTTTTAATGAACTTTTCGTTTCCTCCATTAGTCCTACCGGTGCCGGTGTAAAGGTAAACCCTTGAAGGTCTCACCGGGGTTTTAATTGCTTTGGCAGTGGCACAAGTCTGTCTCCTGCCCAGATTTGGGACCGGTCGGGGTCGATAGCTCGTGGTCGATATTGCTTTGTGTCAAGGAGAGAATGGGGATGTAGACAATGTTGGTATTTACGAGCCCATATCGGAAAAGGATTTAAATGGAAGGATGGCCTGTTGATATCGGACATCCATGCTTTCTAAATGGGGCGTTTTCTTTTCCTGCAATTTCAGGGACAGAAATTGATGTCGGTCGACTTCCTGCTCGCCGCGGTCACTAGGGATCTCCCTCGGCTTCACTGAATAGCCTTGACGTCTGGAGTCGTCATTTAAGCCATAGGGGTGAAACAGATCAAAACATTTTATGTACAGCCCATGGTCTACTCTGCTCTGCAAAGGGAAAAAGCGGTAGCTGGCCACAGTGTGGAAGTGAGAAATATTGCTTTAAGGTTTTTTTTATCGCCCGGCCAAATGGCTCGGAAGATGTTGTGATTTGTTGACTTGGGAAGACATCCTCCTCCATCTGCTCATCCTCCACTGACCCAACACCGAAAGGCCAGCTCTGTTGTGGCACTTTAAGAGAGGGAAAGTAAGGCAATGTTTTTTAGTGTAAACTCAGACAATCTTTTATTTAGGAATGTGGGGAAAAAGGAGTGAGGATGAAGGGGAACCTGAAGGTCTTCCTGGTCCAGGGCACAGTCGACCGGGGGAAACACACCCGGGTCCGTTTGTCCACGTTTCAGTTCGTTGTCGGCTCGGTCCTTAGCCAGTTTGTTTCTGGGGGCATCCACTTAGCGGTTTCCAGCTCTACAGTGCAGGTCAGCACACAGTATAATCAGTCCACATCTTCCCCTCCTCACACCTCGGCTCGCTCTCGGGTCTTCTGGGAGTTCTGGCGGAGCTTATATAGGTCGACTTCCTGATTACCTGGGCAACAGCTGTGTTATCTCCAGAGCGGGGGGAACGTGTTGTCCCGCCCCCACACTCTGCCCTGCTGTCTCTGGTGTGGGAGTGGGTGCTGTCCATGGTGCTGAACTCCGGTGACTCTCTGCCCCTGGGCCTCCACAGTAGAAGCATCACTCTTTGCCCTCTTTACTGTTGTTTTTCACCCCGAAGCCTCGCTGATCCAGGACCCTGAAGCCCGTTCTGTTGTTGAACTCGGGATAAGTTGCTGCAAATAGAATTGGAAAAATATCTGTATCCCACCAAGCTGGCAATCAATTAATCAACACCCAGAAAGTAACATTTCCACAAGTGCCACTTTAGGTGTTAATACATTTGTTCATTTGGAAGCAGAGTATAGTGTGCATGATCTATTTCTTCCTCATAGCAGCTGTTACTGAGGATTGGGTTGTGTGGTTTTCTTTTTGTTGGCAGTTAAGTTTCATTGTACAGTTAAGTGTCCCTAACTGTGTGTCGCTGAACAACGTTACCTGAACGTTTTGAGGATAATTTGAAGAAATAAGACACAAACCTCGAACGTCTTGGTCTACAAACCTGCAAACCGTTAATCTGAAATCTCTCTCTGTTACATTTGGCACAGGCAGTTGCTGCTAAACAAAGTAGTGGTGACAGAGTGCCCCCCCCCTCCCCCAGGCGACATACCCAATCATCTGGAATGGTACCCTCGCTGACACCGGGATGCAGAAATCGCTGAAATTCCCCAATCTTGTCAATATTTTAGTACCAGATTTATAATTATCCCAACATGGTGCAACCCATTCTTATTACAAGCATGTTACATCATATATAACTGCATGAGTTGAATTTGTGGACACACACACACACACACACACACACACACCTTTCAGCTCCGCAATTTGTGGCCACAGATTTTTCCTTTTTCCCGCCAACATCAAAGTTACACATCCCTAAATTATATAATCCCTTTTACGAACCCATGGGAGTCTTTTGAACGAGCCTACGGCCTCGTAGTCAAAATGTTAACTTTCAACTTTATTCAGGTCAGCGGTAGATGCCATCCTTTAAAAAGTAACCAGAGAGCATTTAAGAGCTTAATTCTGAAAAGTCTCTTGGGAGCATTTTATCAGACTTCTCTAGTAACTCCTCTAAATTGAGTCCATTAAATAGGTTATTCTCCTTTTGAGCTAAAAATGCTACGATTTTAATAACCTGAGCAGGAAAATATCATTATGTGGCGTCGAAAAGCATTTTTGTCCAATTTATTTCTGTATTATTGCAGTAAATGTTTTGCGGCCCCAGAGATAACCCCCTACGAAGGATCGTTGTGTTTCCTGCAGCGTACGGAGAACATCTGTAGAAAATCTGGCACCTCAACATTGTTGACCTGGAAAAGAGTTGGGTAGACCTCCATGGTGCCATCCAGCCTGGTCCCAGCGAGGCCACTCAGCTCCAAGAGGTACCTGAGGAGGAGCCAGCAGCAGAAGGAGAGGCTGCTGTGGAGGATGCTGTGGAGGATGCTGTGGAGGAAGCTGTGGAGGAAGCTGTGGAGGAAGCTGTGGAGGAAGCTGTGGAGGAAGCTGTGGAGGAAGCTGCCTCAGCCCCACTGGTACATGTCGTGCCAGAGCTAGCGGCAGAGGAAACCCCAGCTCCCCCACCGCCGGCTCAGCCTGAGCCTGATCCTGAACCTGAGCCTGTAGAGGCTGAGCCAGACCCAGAACCACTTGGTCCTCTCATTGCCAGACATATCAGATATCAGCCTCCTTATTGTTAAGTTATCAATAACAAGGGCTTTTTTTCTAAGATGAGATTTGGGCCGGAAAGAGTTAAAAATCAGATTCCATGTGGTTTCAGGGCCTTGTTTCCCAAAAGCATCTTAAGGCTAAGAAGATCGTAAGGTCCATCTTATAAAGCCTCTTACGTTTGTGAAATGTTTCTGAAAAGCATCTTAACTTAAGGAGCTCTTAGAAGTGATGGTAGATAAGAAGGAAACACCGTGTCATCTGCAGGACTCAAACTTTGACTTTTGACTGAAGGTTTATTAGGTGAGGTTTTTATATTATTCAATATTACCTCATTTATTTTCATCTTCTATAGTTTATTTATTTTTTGGGCATATATTAGATAAAATGCATGAGATGGAGGGGTGGGGGTGGAAAGGAGGGGTCTGCCCGGGAGAAGGAATACTGAAACCAGTCATGTACACCTTCCAATATCTCACACTCCTCTTCCTCCTCCTCTACCTGCTCCTCCTCTTCCTCCTCTCCCCTTCACACGGAGACAGCAATGTTGTGCGGCATAGCTGTTACAGAAATGACTGCACAGCCCTTGATGCCAGCTCACTGTCAGTTGAGGTAAAAAGGTTTGACTGGAGTGGGTTAACTTTAACATTAAACACACCAACACGTCACTGTAAACTCTCAACAGGCTCTGTTTCTGTTTCTGTGTTTCATCTTGATTCAGTATTTGATGTATTTGCACAACATCAATCAGCTGTTATAAAACCACGTCAAGAAACATTTCAGCACCGTTCAGCCGGACAGCGCCACAGCAGCAGCTTGACGAGTAACGCAGCCACGCTCCCGTTCTAAGTGCTAATCTTTGAGAAATGCATCGTGGGTAATGTAGGGACCTCCGCGGGATCGCACTCGGAAACACTCCTCACCTCTCAGAGCGACCGTCATCGAGGAACGAGGCCCACGTCTCGTGTTCTTGTGCGGCCCAAATTGCTCATTTCATCAAAGCCAAATCAGCCAAGTGTTTCCTGTTTTGCCAGGAAAATTGCTCCCAATCTGTGCTGAATTCAGAAAATGTTTTGGTGGAAATACACACCCCCCCACACACACACACACACACACACACACGTACACTGACAAGCATATGCACATACACACACACACTTACAGGCACACACACACACAAAAACATGATCTAAGGACGGCGATGAAACATAATTGGCTTTAACTTTCCCATCCACGTGAACTTTCCTCCATCCTCCCATGCCCTGCTGTACCGTCTATCCTCCTACCTGACGCTCACATTAAAGACGGTGTGTCAGTATAATCATAAGCCAGATGGTAATCGCTTGATTATAAGTGCTTCTGGGGCGAACAAAACACCACCTTGCGTCAAGTGGATCGATGACTCAACCGGACCCTGGCGACTGGCGGCACTCTCAGGCTCCAAATCACACCGGAGCAGCGTGAGGTCTCTTGTGTTAGAGCCAATTAGCTGCAGCACATTTCTTGTCGGAGCACCGCTCTTGATGCATTTATTCTTTATCAGTGCCGCAGACGGTTCTGTCTTGAATATTATCAATATCACAAATTATTATATCGTAACACAGGCTCTGTATTTCTCAGACCGTTCAGGCTGAAAACGGTGGAAAACTGTTTTGTCCTCCTGGAGGTGAAGACGACGTGCAGCAGTTCAGCCAGCAGGTAGTAGAAAGTGGGTCTTTTATAGTGGTTATATACTGGTCACAATCAGAAACATATAGTTGCCATGTACAGGAATTTGTCCCACTACTCTGGGCAACTACAGTACATTTTGACAGACAAGGTACAAGGACGACAGGACTGGTGAAAGGGACAGCAGCAGGTATTAACAACAAATAACACACTTTACCTACTAATACATGTTGTGCCATCAGTTGTAGTACTTGTTTCAGGAAGGAAATAGCAACAATTTATTTCACTTTTTCCTCCAGAGAATGAAGTACTTTTGGATAGTTCACCCACCCTGAAGAGAAACACTAACATGCACATAGAGACGAGTTGTGAAGATGCTACATGTATGTATCAGGATGTACTGCAGTGGTTCTCAATCCAGTCCTCAAGGACCCCCTGCCCCTCTACACCAGGCACACCTGAACCAACCAGAGGCTTCAGGTTTTCATGATACTTCAGGTGTGCCTGAGTAGAGCTGGAGCTAAAACCTCCAGGACCAGGGGGTCCTTGAGGACTGGATTGAGAACCACTGCAGTAGACATTACATCATGATACATACATGTATCGTCTTCACAACTCTATGTGTATTTCAGTGTTGCTCTTCAGAGTGGGTGAACTATCCAAAAGTACTTCATTCTCTGGAGGAAAAAGTGAAATAAATTGTTTCTACTCAACCCCTTCCATCCCGACACAATTACTACACCTGATGGCACAACATGTAAAGTGTGTTATTTGTTAAAATGAGACTTCACCAACTGTGAACGTCTTCAGGAGTCACGCTGGGAGTCAGCATGGCGGCGTTAACGGAGCAGTGATGTCACTGCAGATGCACTGGTTTCAGAAAAAAACATGAATTTCATCATTTTCGCTTTGCACCAAAAAAAAAAAAAAACGTTTTTCACCTGTGGAATAAAAAGTCTCACATGTGATATTCAGATTACAAACGTGAAAATAAATATCATTCACATGTGAAAACCAACATGTTTCCAAAAAGCACATGTGCTTTGAATCAGTGGGTATTTTGACGTGTCTGTTTTGTAAGCGTCATGTTGTAAGACCACGGTAAGTGTGGTGGATGTCTTGTGATAGGAGGTTTTTGTGACTCCTCATGTACACTTGATGGCACCGGCTCTGCCCCGCCTGGCTAGCGGCAGCAGCAGCTCTGCACCGCCTACACACTCAACGTCCACGCCAAGAGAGAATCACTTCCAATTCCTTCCCTGTGTGTGGAGTGACTGTGTACCACAACACTGAATCGTTAGAGTACGCCGCTGTCTGGGGGAGCTGTCACCTCGCCGGGGAGAGGTTCATCATTACCGGGTTCATGGGAGAGTTTTTGTCACAAGACATAAACGCTGCTTTGGTGAATTTCGTTAGCGCCGCTTTCAACGGAGAGTTTCACTGTCATGAGGTCTGATCGCTGTTTCAGAGGATTTCCATCATAATGGTTTCAGTTTTCTTTGGTCCAAACCAGAGTGGACATGTTTACTGGGTTGCAGTTTTTGTTAGGACTTGTAGACAGAAAACACACAGACTCACAAGTAGCAGTGTATTGGACTGAGATCTGGTCATTTGGTCATTTTGGTGTCGCCAGTCCCTGTGACTTTA